>JALPQI010008909.1:0-51258 GCA_025490895.1 Thaumatotibia leucotreta
GGTAGAGCCTGTGAAAAACTTGTGATTAATTCTAGATTCAGTGTGGTGTTGTTGTACAGTTACAAAATGTGCCAAAAAGTGAGAATCCAGTCTTAATGGTGATATAGGAAGCGCCCTGAAACCGCTGGAGGGACGATCGAAGTTATATTGCTGACGGAAGGGTAAAGTTCTTGTTTCATTTTACCAATTACTTCTACTGTTAGCTCATAACGACGATGAATAAGTGTGTTTGCTTTATTCATGTAGAATATTTACTTCTTTGAATCAAGACAGCGGCGTGGATAAGTGTGTGATCGGCAAATTTCGTAGGGCACCGCCGGCCTGTTCAATTTGGGTGAGCCATTTAATTTCTGTTCCGACCGCTATCGTTGAGTCAATCTAGTTCCGTTTGCTGTGCGTTAGGGTGCTTTCTAGTACATCATATGGTAGGATATCACGTATTCGTGAAAATCTAGGCGTGCTGTACGCGTACTATAGGTACATACTTATACAGTAAAGAGGCACAGCCCCTGTTGCTACTCAGGCCATCGAGTCTTATACATATCACCTCATTACAGCAAAATATGTTCACAAATAACTTTAAACAGTCTCTATTTGCGCGTATGTGATCGTAAAGGCGATGTTTCTTGGCGTTTTGGGCGTATTTTAGACATTTTAGTGTACTTTGAAATATACGATGTGCTCCAATATGTAGTCTGTCATACAGTGTGGAATTATGTTAAGGTAGTTAGTTATGAGTAATTTTGTGGTTTACTTGAATAAGTACATAACAGTTGTGTTACTTGTGTTTTTATATCATGTCATGTTTATCCAGTCAAAAGCATTACTATTGGTTTTCATGCTTATTATTGAAAAAAAAAAAATAGTTAAGTAATTTTCGTATACCTATACAAGTCAAAATAGTAAGCATAGCAAATATTATTCCTTAATTTTGGCAGTTCATTTTCAAGTTGTGGTGGTTATTGTTACATCTGGGATTTGTATGTCTGATTAGAATTACTTCCAGTAATTCCTAGTCATATCTCTGATAACCAGTGATCGGATTAGGTAGTGCCATTTCGGGTGAATGACCTTAAACATTATACATAACATGGATATGCCTCGGTATCCTGGGACTTATATTATTTTACAGAACATTTTCTTGTTATGTCATAAATTGAAGAAACAAGAAAAAATAAAAGGATAATGTAATTGTGAATACATCTTTTACTAATGTGCTACTAACAGTAGTAGAAGCAAAACAATTATTAAAGAAAACTCTATGACTGCTCTACTTTAGACCACCAGAACCATCAGTCCAGTTAGAACGAAATCAAAGTCCAGTGAGATCGGCCAAAAGAGTCTCAGTAAGAGCGTCTCAAAGTCCGTGAAAATTGATTAAAACCGAAATTAACAACTAGAAAAACATTAATAAAGGCACACATAATGACAAAATTTGCTATTGTGGAAAAATACCCTTAAAACCATGTTCGATAAGTAAAATTAGACTAATTTTTATCAATATCAAACTGAAAGTAAACAAAATATTGTAAATTTTTGAACAAAAATTTTACTTATCATATTAAATGTCGGGCTTAGAAGTTATGTCCACACTAAGATAACGTACCGAAGTCCCGCGAAATGGCACTACCTAATCCGATCACTGCTGATAACTTCTTTATTCTAAATCTAGTTTCAATACAGCATTCTCAAGGTCAGACATAATTAACATAATTTATCTGTTTGTAGCAATTGCTTTGTGCAGAAACAATACAGGAGATATGTTTAAAACTAAATAGCTTGAATCCTATGAGCAACTGTCTAACCAAAAATTTGATCATGAGGTGACAGTGTGATGATCTTTAATGCAGACAACTTAGCCAAAGTAAGAATTCATGTTTTAACAACAAAAGGGACATAATAAACTTAGGTTAAACTTAGGTTAAATATTGACATGATGTTACACCCATGGTTGCATGCAGACTCAAATATAATTAAATTTAAAGTAAGGATTACCAACTGTACTGTACCAATTCCGATAGTATTCACTTAAGGCTGCTAAGAGTAGTGTTATTAATCAGTATCTTGTTACCTGAAAAATGTGTATGCTTTTGTAGTCCTTGCATAGCTTGTGATACAGCTGATATGATAATATAATGTTTAGGCTAATATATTGTTCTGTGTTCATCACACAGAACAATTTAGCCACCAACTAAGCAAAGTTTTATTATGAGTACTAGGTTGTGTATACCATTGTAAACAAATTGGCTGATTTTACATAGCATTTGACGTCTTTGACACATACTATGAAGCACATTTATAGACATATTTTTACATTAATACTGTCTATGCTTCCAATATAAAAAATATCAATAATTTTAACTAAAAATGTATGTAAACTCAAGGTTTAACACCTTTGCTGCAGCAATTAGTTTAACTCGTAATTAACCATACTTTGTAGAAGGTCGAAAGACCCCCCAAACGCATTGAACGTGTTAAGATTTTAAGTTTGTAATAAAACCAAGATTGTCATCTAAAAGTGTCAGATTTTGGAATAATGCAAGTTTTTAGGTTTGTTTACATTTTTTAGATTCTACTGACAATTGAATGAAATATAAAATTTAGGTACCCTCAACCAATGGTTCCACTAAGGCTACTCAAGAAATGTGTCAAAGTGACAAGTAGTAACAGATTTCTTTCTATTTGACTTCTAGGATCATTTCGAAAGTTTTTGACAGCTCCCAGCGACCTATAGGATTCCAATTGATCAACTGCATAAGAACCAGACAAGTGTGAGTTGGACTCGCACACTTAGGCTTCTGTACTTTTATCAATTTATCAGGAAAAAATTGTGTTATATGGGAGCCCCGTCCCCTTCAATATCTATTTTATTCTACTTTTAATATTTGTTGTTAGGCAACAGAAATACAGTATCTGTGAAAAGAATAGCAACGAGCGCTTTTGAATCGTTAAACTAAATAGCGAATGAGAGAAAAAAAAAACTACTTCCAGTTCTAACCCTACACCACTGCCTGTGAAGAATCCGGCAAGAAACTCGAGATATTATGGAACTGGAGACATTGAAGAACTTGGGATATTATGGAAGCAAAATACTGGAAATAAAGCTGTATACCGATCTCAGTTCTGATTCAGTGCAGCCACAATAACAACAACTAAATTGCTAAGAATAGTGGCACTTTTGCTATTTTTGGTTCACCACTGTTAATTTGGCAATGATTTGTAGCTGGCAGCTTACATTCCATACCAGCAGTATCAATTAGAGTAGAACCTCAAATTATGCAAACTGAAGTCTTAGCACATGATTGAAGTGACAGTATGTTGCCATGAGACAGACTTACCATCTTTTACTAACTATTCTTTTTTTTTAAGTGTTATGGATAGTCTATGTCACAGTAAAATACTGTCACTGAGACTGAGACTAAAAGAGATGGTGTTACTCTTAAAATTTTCCCAATATTACTGTGGGAAAATTTGACAATATTCCCCATAGTGCATTGTGGAATTTACTGCAAATGTAGGGAATGCCACATTAACTGCGACTAATTCAGATAATCAAAACATCCATTTCTTGGGAACAGAATCAAAACAAGTTTTGGTGGAACAGGTCAAATGGCTTCATTTAATAGTTTGATTTGTATATTTATATAGTAACACTAGTAAGTAATACGTCTTAAGGCCCGGCCACGACATTGGTCTAAGGCGACCAGCGGCAAGCGTATCCATGTTGCCGATATCGGTACTCCCTCTCGGACGTATGGTTTTCCGCTAAGACGGTCGCCTTAGACCAATGTCGTGGCCGCGGCATTACTTTGCTCAGTTAAAGAGACTAGAACACTTCAAATTATTATGAGAAGGATAGTGAGAGTTATTAATGTTATTATACTTTGTTATGTATAACAAAAGACATTTCATCATGTTCATAATTTATACGTAGGTACAGTCGCCCAGTGAACATGCCAGCACTCAATTTCAAATGACATGTACTACAATTACATGTTTCATTTAACAAGGTTGAAACTTGAAAGTGACAACAATTTACTGAAAGATTCCTCCATACTGCTTTTTAAGAGAGATTGAGAGCCAAAAATGATTTAAATGTATCTAAACACTCATACCATCATAGCATCAAAAGTTACTAGGAATAAGGACCATAATTGTGAAGCAATTTGTATGTATTTAGGGTCATTTGACTTGTGTTTGGCAGTGTTTGTCAACCTTGTTTTCAACTTTACATAGGATTGTGAAAAGCGTTAAAAATCAACTGAATGTGAGCATAGGTACAAATTATGAAGACACGTTTATGAAAGAGCTTGTTGTATGAACACATGAAGATATTCCTTTTTGCATTTTTTGAATTTGTATTTTTTATGTACCGATGTGTACGTATGTACATTATGTATGTAAATTCTTTATTGTACACAAAACACAGGCAAAAATACACATTTTTTTTCACAAAAATTTTGACAGGGGGTAAGGGATCTCTTCCAGTGTGTCCAATGTGTCATTGATTTCTTTAAATGTACAGTCAAGTGCAAAATAATGTGTTGAAAGAATATTCTTAAAATATTTAAATATGTTACGACGTTCTTATTACACTGAATGAAAGTGCATTCGGACATATTTTTGATCATTTTTATACACACCTTATTTTGCCTTTGACTTTACCTACCACAAGTGGTATCTAATGTTTTCTTCTTAGCCTCATTCTGCCCAATGTGATAGCTAAAGGACATTTCCAATATCAATATTATAGGAACCTGAGGTATAGGTAGAGGTTATATCAAAATTTCGTGAGTTATTTTAAAGCCATCCCACTCTCATCACGCTCGAACTTTTTGATTTATAAGTAGCATCATAATTTTTTGCCAATATTGAAAATGTATACTAAAAAAAAACAGGTTCAATAACCCTTTTCCTAAAAGACAAATCTTTGCCATAGATCTTTATCGAAGTTTTCTCACCCAATGTCAAATAGGAAATCTAGTTCGAGGTTGAAATGTCGTCGTGTCGAGATGTTTATCGACGCAATTATACTTGCTTTAAACGATACTTGAGAGTCGAGACTGAGCGTAATCGTTTTTATGTCAGTGGAAAAGAGATTTTATGGTGGTGTCATACAATTCATACAACTCGTATAAGTATGAGGTCACGGTCACGCTAGCCGTCGGTCCATATATTAGTAAATGTTATTAATCACCGCCTATCTCTTTTTGTCATCTTAATATTCTAGGTGCCTTATTAAAACAAAAGTTGAGTTGTCCATACAAAGTTCAGCTAATAGTGCATGCAAGCATGCAACAATGAGGACGGTGCACATAACTGAACGTATCCTGTATGTAATGTATATAGAAAACACGCACAATGCTTTGTACACAAGTAATCGACACAGTACTGTAAGTTAATAATAAACGCCGTAATTCAATTTCCCTGTTGAGGTCTTTGTCCAATTCCATGTCTCTTGTATTTTATGTGTAATTTAACCGTTAATGTTTTTTAAACCGACTTTAAGAAAAGGAGGAGGTTCTCAATTCGACTGAATGTTTTTTTATGTTTGTTACCTCAGAACTTTCGACTGTGTGACCCGATTTTTATGATTATTTTTTTTATTTGAAAGCTGATGCTTGATGATGCCAATCGATTACGATAATTCTTGTTTTAACAGACGTTAAGACAAACTGAGATGGACCCGTTGGCTTCTAGCCGGGTTCTGAAGATCCCAATCTTGGATTAATAGGTTGATGTCGTTGTTTTTTTTAATTGTTGATTATTCTGCGTCGACTGGTCTGAGTTTTGACCAGAGTTCAAAAGTTGTCGTTTTAACCAATTTGGATTTCAACAGTTTCAACCCTCGATATAACATCAGTTTACAGATTTGCTCCAAAACACTTAAGTACACACAAAAAAAAACAAGCAGGCTTACAAACTCAATATAGACATTGAAATCTAAATATAACAATAAGGGCTTTAACACACCTCCGCTGCGAAAACGAGAACGCGAAACCGCAACACAAGTTTCGCGGCGAAACGTTACTACACATGCCGCGGAATCGTACTCTAGTTTCGCGGCGAAACATTCCTACGCGATCGTTAGTATTATTCC
Source organism: Thaumatotibia leucotreta (assembly GCA_025490895.1). Lineage (NCBI taxonomy): Eukaryota > Metazoa > Arthropoda > Insecta > Lepidoptera > Tortricidae > Thaumatotibia > Thaumatotibia leucotreta. The sequence continues at coordinate 6,101 of JALPQI010008909.1, forward strand.
TGCATGGCAACCAAATGTCGTCGCTTTCAGAATCCGAAGAAGAAGAAATGGCATTAACATTAAAAGACGTAGAATCTGGGTGCACGAGATTATAATAAGAAGATGAAATAGTCAGGCGAAAACCAATTTTGTGAAGAATTTGAGTCACATGAAGATCATTTTTATACATAATATATATTTCAGAATGAGGGCACAAAGTTTTGAAGAACTATACAAGCCGTTAAAGCCGGACATTACTAAGCAAATTACGAATTTTAGGGTTTTTATAGTCCTTATAACTAAGTTAGTATATTATATAGTTGCCGATTTTGAAGAATTAACTTTTGACACTTAAAGCTTGATCAAAAGTTCATTCTTAGAAATCGGCATTTAAAGGTCTGTTTCTGACTTCTTGTATTAGTTTTTCGGTGAATTCAATATCTAATTCTACAATTTTTCACTGTTCCGCCATGAGAAATCTGTCGACAGCCACAACTCGCTTGCGAAACAAACGCGAAACTTCAAAAAGTGGCGGAAAAGTCGCGGAGGTATGCGCGACGTCGGAGCAGATCGCCGATGTTCCGCGAGAGAGAGATATATGCATCGTCAGTTCAACGCGCTAGAACAGGCAGGTTCGCTATTGTTCCGCTCGTCTCACAACGGACAAACTGTAGCGAAATGTCAGCGGTTTCGCTACTTCAGTTCCGCGGCGGAGGTGTGCTAACGCTGTAAATACAAATCTGTAAAGAACAATAGCGCGTTTTCATCGAGTCAGGCTACTGTTTAAATAATAATTTCATAATTGAATGCACCTGCCAATAACGCTTTACCTGCCTTTGAAAGGTGTAGGCGACCCGCAAGGCAGACTGCGGAGGCGTCTTAAAAAGGCGTCCTTTGTAGGTATGTATAACGTGTAATGTCAATTATTATTTTTGAAATGAATGCACCTGCTATGTCGACGGCCTCCATAGCCTAATAATTTAGCCATGTCATCAGCCTATTTCAGTTCACTGTTGGACAAAGGTAATGCCCATAATCGCCACACTGAGCAAGCGGGCTGGCGATCGCATTAATCCACTTTGATGACGCTGCCGCCATCATCGATCTTCAATATAAGATGTCAGTATTGTCAGTGGTACTAATCCCTCAGTCGACTCTTACGACACCCACGGGTAGAGTTGGGGTGGTGACGAAATGTATTGTCACCACGCGGCAAACAAACAGTCTGTGGTAAAAGCAGATTTGAAAGAAACTTCCTTCGCCCAATAACCAAACGATAATGATGAACCCTTGAAACAAAGAACGTTCAGAGATCGTCAAAAGCGCCTCAAATGTTCTCCTAAAGTCGCGTTTACACCGTTCTGAGCGAGCATTCACTTGTTCGTGTGCTGACGAACGAACATTTTGCTATGTGAAATCCTGTTTTCATCTACCGAAGAACAAACGAATGCTCGCTCCGGACACTCAGTGGAAACGCGGCTTAAGATAACAAAGGGAGCAGAATTTTCACTTGTTTAAAGAGGATGGCACTTACACAGCTATTTGCCGTAAAACGAATTATGTAGGATTGTTATTATGCTGCAGTGTCCTTATCATGAGCTGGCAGCGTGAGACTGTATTGACTGCGTAATTTGCTTTCTATCCTCGCTCGCACTAATCCGTAAGTAAATTCATATTAGAAAGTATGTAAATGTCATATTGGATGGCACACCGCTTGCTGGTCAAGCGCACGTGCTCGCCACGTGCCCGGTGTGGCTTGGGCTTTAGATTTACAGAAACAGCTGGCCAAAATTTCCAAATTTCATTGTTCGTGGAACTGTTACAATTATAACTACCTGAAAAATCTACAAATTGTTTGTTTGTGTTGCACTCAAAAGTACAGAGTATAATATGTATATCTTTGCGTATAATAGTGGCCTTGGATTTATTTGTATTGGCCGTTTCTATACGGTCTTGTCTCTCGTTTTAAACCTATTCACGCGCCTATTCATCATCCTCGTAAATGTATGTTTTTCTGTCTGTCATCAATCAATATTATATTTACTGCATTGCCACACAGAAATAGCACATTACGATAAGAGTGCGAAAAAAATGAAGTTCAAAACGAGTGGAGATTAATTAAAACGCGACTGAAGGGAGTGCTTTGAATCGACACGAGTTACGAATTTCCTTTTTGCACGTGTATCGTACGACGTTTTTCAGTACATATGGCAATCCGAAGATTTCAACCTGACATAAAATGAACCACTTCTCGCAATAGCGCGTGAAAAAAGCACCATCTGTACTGAAAATGTATTTTTTTCAATCACCATAAGTCAATGAGGAATGACAGTACCTGGCCTAGGCAATAAATATTTTCAGACACAGGTGAATTTAGTTTCGTAGGAAGTACCTAAGTCTCATTGAGAGCTAATTATATTGTCGTTCTTATCAGTACAAAATAGAAAATACCATATTAATTATAAATAATAAACATTTCCATAAGATTATCAGCTACCGTTCTGCACATTTGCCGACACGAGTTACGAATTTCCTTTTTGCACGTGTATCGTACGACGTTTTTCAGTACATATGGCAATCCGAAGATTTCAACCTGACATAAAATGAACCACTTCTCGCAATAGCGCGTGAAAAAAGCACCATCTGTACTGAAAATGTATTTTTTTCAATCACCATAAGTCAATGAGGAATGACAGTACCTGGCCTAGGCAATAAATATTTTCAGACACAGGTGAATTTAGTTTCGTAGGAAGTACCTAAGTCTCATTGAGAGCTAATTATATTGTCGTTCTTATCAGTACAAAATAGAAAATACCATATTAATTATAAATAATAAACATTTCCATAAGATTATCAGCTACCGTTCTGCACATTTGCACAAACGCCATTTTTGCCAGTCTACGAAAACGATATGGCTGCGTTTCCACCAGAGATATCCAAGGATGTGTTTCCATACAAATGACACCTATTAATGACTCAAACGAGGTGTCATTTGTATGGAAACACATCCATACAAATGACACCTATTAATGACTCAAACGAGGTGTCATTTGTATGGAAACACATCCTCGCACATCTCTGGTGGAAACGCAGCCTAAAAAATACAAAAAGAATCATGTTGTCAGCCTCCGTAGCCTAGTTGGTAGTGACCCTGCCTACGAAGCTGGAGGTTCCGGGTTCGAATCCCGGCGAGGGCATTCTTTGTGTATTTATTTATCACAAATGTTTGTTCCTTGGTCATGGTTGTCTATGTATTTAAGTATCTATATGTATCTACCTATTATATATATCGTCGCCTGGTACCCACATCACAAGCCTTAATTGAGCTTACCGTAGGACTAGGTCGATTTGTGTAAGATGTCCCAAGATATTTATTTATTTATTTTTTTTATTTTTTTATCATAAACACGCCGGAAAAAACGTCAATAAATGAGAAATTCCTTCCAAATACTAGGAAATACCCCAATCATTCTCCCACTCGATAATATACACATTTACGATACGATAACAAAAGATAAGGACCTTGCACATGCAATCAATTGATCCTCGACAAATAAATCATCGATGATGATTTCATGACGTCAGTAAGGTATACAACCTGCCACACCGAAACCTAACCGCTGATAAAGAAAGTACTTATTGTGGTTACATTACTTAGTATACGTCAGAAAGGTAAATATAGTAACAGATGACACGACTTTTAGTACGCGTACGCATATTTATATCAGTCCATCATATTTTTGACCGACTTTGAAGATCTTTCTATACGATTTTTTTTGTTAGTATACATGTATCTCATCTCCGAGAATCGTAAACCAAGTTAGATTTTTTTTATCGAACGGGTATTATCACGCGCAGCAAGCTTAGCACAGGATTAGTGCGACAATATCACCGCGAGATAGACTATCCATCCCTCTTTTATTCATGTAGTTAGTAAATTATGGAAAACCTATCTCGCGGCGACATACTGACAGACCAAAAATGTTGTGGGACTCCCGTTGGCACCAAGTAGGGCTGCCATCTCAAAATTCGTAAAAGCAGGACAAATTAAAAAAAACCCAGAGTTGACATAATTCCCAGTTTTTCCCTGGACTTTACATTTAGCGTACGCATTTTCTCTATAGACGGTAGTTTCATATGAATGCTTACGTATCTCATACTGAACGGTTGTGATTGAAATCACACGCATTCTGACGATATGTGTCTTCACACCACCGATAACTTAAGTTTTGGGGAAGGACATAGGATATTTTCATCCCGAAAATTTGTGGAAGGACATAGGATATTTTCATCCCGAAAATTTGTATAGCTCCCCGTTATCTGACATTCCATAAATATTATTCGTTCATTCCATAAATATTATCAAACCGGAATCAGAAAGGGATTTGAAAGTACTGTGGACACAACAAATGACATAACATTTATCAAGAAAAAGAGTTGTTTATAGATGTAGTGAGTGATTAATTCATCTATCGTCTGTAAGTCTCTGCCCTTAAACTATGAATAAATCCCAGATTGACTTATACACTGTTGTGTCAACATTACTTTCGAATCCCATTCTAATCGCGGTTTGATAATACCTCAATCGGGCTGTGAACCCATGAGCTTATCCAGGAAGAGGGGTCAATGACATACGCATCTGGTTTATATTGGCCTTAAAACATTACTCCCAAATTGAACCTACTCTAATGCCTACCATCAAGGTGGGTGGAATAGCTAGGGCGCTGACCTGAAATCTGTGTGAAATGAGTATATTATGAAAAATACTTACATTTTACGAGAGGAAATCGAGCGGGGATGACAGGATTATTTCGTGGAACCAGGTGACAATGGACCCATAAAAAAGGAATTTTGATATCTGTAATGTTGTTCTCTAGGATATTTCCAGGTAGGGTAGTGAGGTGTGTTCATTGTTCGGGGTTTTACCGCCTTTCCGATTTCTGGTTCAACTCTTACGAACTGGACATTGGTCTAAAGGCCAAGCCACTCCTAATGCGAGTGCAGCACGGGCATGTTTTCTAGGGTATTTCCAGGTAGGGTAGTGTGTTTTCCTTGGTCATGGCTGTCTATCTATTTAAGTATCTATATGTATCTATCTATTTTAAATATCGTCGCCTGATACCCACATCACAAGCCTTAATTGAGCTTACCGTGGGACTAGGTCGATTTGTGTAAGATGTCCCAAGATATTTATTTATTTATTATTATTTTATTATTTATGGATGTAAAAAAATGAGTGTTCAGGTTTTTATCGTCTGTCCGGTTTCTGGTTCAACTCTAAAGACTAGCCACGGTATTGATCTAAAGGCCGAGCTACACGCATCCGGATAGAGTCGAATCTATGAGTTGGAGCGAGAGGCCGATATCGGAACTCCCTCTTGCATGGTTTGATGATGTGATTGATGTGATCTTGGAAAGTTGGAGCGAGACGCCGATATCGGAACTCACTCTTGCAGTCGGGGTTTGATCATGTGATCTTGGAGAAATCGGTTGAAGTCGGTTTTTGTTTTTTTTTTTACTTGGTGATTATGTATCTAGTTTTAGTGTCCTACTGTATGTATTAGGACTATTTGGCAGTGTGATCATCTCATTAACTCATGAAAACATTTATAGGGTGTCTGATTACTTTGTTGTATAGGAAAGAACACTATTCGATTGCAAAATCTAGATCTTTCTCCTTTAATTATATTTGGCAAAATATTGAAAAAGTTAAAGGTTTGAATTCAAATATCAACCATGTAGGCAGACATGAGCTGCTCGCGTGAATAAATGTAAACGGGTGCTTACTTTGTGTAGTTTCTGATAATCCCCCTTATATTCGCGTATTTAAATTTTGTATCTAAGTAGCCGATTTTTTATCGTTCTTTACAACAAATTAAAGTTTTCACTTTCATTTTCAACTTTAAAACTACCTATGTTTATTAGGTCTAATTTTCACTTATACCAGGACAATGCGATGTCATCGAGGAAAAGTCAATTGAAATAGACGGTAGGAGTGACAGTGACTATGATTATTTCTGTAAAAACCCTAAAAAAAGTGAAAATACAATTTCGACCAACATAGAAAAGAAAATCTTAAACCGCGTTCTGTATTTTTTAGAGTGAAATGAGTGGAAGTCAAACGATTCTTTATTCAAGTAGGACTCTTAGATGGTCATTATTAAGTTACACATGAAATAAAAACGACTTCCGGTTCTAACCCTACACCACTGACCCGCGAAGAACCGATAAGAAACTTGGCGGGACATTTGAGTTTTATTAAAGGTAACCAAACGAGCGAATGCTCATTCTATCCCCACTCTGTGAAATTCGTTAATTTCGTAGAGTGGGGGATAGAATGAGAATTCGCTCATTTGGTGTAAACTCACCTTAACCCTTCGCCATCGCCACTGACATGGTCACGTGACGTGAAATTATTGAATCTTGTTATCAACATCGTAATAGCGTAATTGCAAAATACGGGTGTCTGATAGACGTAACGTCAGTCGCAGAGGGTTAACATGGATTTACTAAATTACAGATGATCATGTCCACAGATGTATATCATAGGTTCAAGCATGAGTTGCAGCGAAGCTCGAACGCCGACAATCTGACGTCTATTTATTTGCTTGTCTATGACGAGGTATGATGCGGACATTGCGGACACGCCAAATTTAATTCATATCTCTGTCCTTTTCACATGCCGTAACCGACTCCTTTCCACAAAGTTTTTGCATTACAATTCGTTATGCAAATGATATGCAAATAGCGTTTCCGTGGTAGACTGATTCCAATGACGTTTAAATAGGTAGACACCCTGTGCGGAACAAGAATATCAAAAAACATGGCACAATATGGCATGAGCTGATTTTGTCCGGTTGATGATAATATCGCTTACTGCTTATTTACTTTAGGATACAAAATTCGTAGAAACTTGTGCTTAATGCCGTAAACATTAAGTGTCAAATCTGCACATTGAAGTCTTATTTAAGTAAAAACTTTTCAAACCTATGATTCTATTTTAATTATGATTAGATGTTATCTGACAGCTCCTGACGGTTGACATCTAAAATGAACAGAGAATGATGGGAGTAGCTTTATTGGTAATTTAAATAATTGTCGTCTGTCACAATGTACACGTATGTGAATTAGGAAGTAGAAAATATCAAAAGAAATATGTTTATTTACAGCATAATATTTGTCATTATTCGCTTCTAAGTACTAAATAATGCTACTTATGCTAGTATTACATTGTAGTAGCTATAGTGAAACCAGGTCAATTAGGACCTGAGGACATGGATAATAATATTTTTCTACTACTGTTTTTTGACATTAACACAAATAATAACCTGCATAATAATTGGTCTGAAGACAAAGACTCTCTATGCAACAAAAACAAATGGTTTTTTTTAAGTAAATAAATACTGGCCATGCGACCATTTTAGAGAAAATAATGTGAAACTTAGCTAAACGAATTAACTTACATACGTTAAAGACAGGTTTAGCAGTAGCTACAATTCGATGCAATCCTTTGCTGGTGGTATATATTTCAAATACCGGAAAATGAGCGGAGCATACGACACTCGCGTGACTAGGCTTATAGTGTGCGTCACGTCGATCTCGAGCTATAATATTGGTCCATAGTACCTAAACGTCGCTGAAGATTATGTGGGAATCTCAAATTAAAATATATTAATAAATACCTGATACTATAAATTCGCTACTTATACAACTTAAATAATCAATACAAATTAAAATGATTTGCCGTAGCTGCATTTTTTTAATCGTCTGACGTCACCATACATTTCTTTTGTAATTTAAAAATTACGTTTTGGGTACCATAAAATATAGTTATTTGTACAACATGAGAGCAAAGTACGTATTTGATGCGAGTGTCAGTTTTGAGTCTTGAGCAAGCGAAAGATTCTTTTATAGAATCACGAGCGTAGCGAGTGATTCTGTAATAGAATCTTGAGCGTAGCGAGAGACTCGAAAGACACGAGATTCAAATAACTTTGCTCTCAAGTTGTACATACAACTTTTCACCTCAGCATGGAGAAAAGGAAAATATGTTATTAAACATTTATACGTGCCATCCCGTTATTTTTTGTTTTTGTTTTACCATTATGTTTGTAACAGAAAGTACATAATTATAACTACAAAAAAAATGAAAGCTCATAAAATTTTATAAAACAGTTATAATTATTTAAAAATGAACTCGTGTCGAATTTCTGAACGCGATTCTGTTCTGACTCGCCTAGTACCACGATATCCGTCCGTTTTAAAACGGCTGTCATTCTCTCTGTCACACTTATATATAAGAGCGATAGAGAGGTGGAATGACGGACGCCAATGTTATGTATGCTTGGTGGTAGGGGCCATATGCCGTTCGGATACAAGGAATCGGGTCCGATAAAACGCGTCGTCTAATACAACTGGCTGAATACGCTAGGATGCCATGAACGAAAAAAAAATGCATATTATGACAATTTATAACGTAACATTTTTCATCTCTGTCTTTTTACTAACAAGTGAAAGAAACAAAAGAAAAAGTTGAAGTCTAAACGTCATGGAAAACAACATTCACTCAGTGAGCAAAATCGCACTTTGCTCACTGATTTCGCGAATCAAAAGAAGTCTTTTCGAGCTGCTGAGGTGAAAAAAATATTATTGACCTAATACTGACTCCTCACATTTTTGTTCCATGACATGTCATTTTATACTAACAAATTAAATTAACTAAAACCATGAAAATACGAGGAATACTCGTAAATGCTCTTATATTATGCATAAAATACACCAAAAGAACTATATGCCATCTTTTTTCCTGACTTTCGCATTGTTTTTTCGCAGTTCTTCGCGGCACATTTTGTCATATTGTTGACAGTCACTACTCGCGGCCCAAAGACGACTAAGCGGCAACCAGCCGCACTGTCATAATTTGCGGCTTAATTTTTGTGCCACTTTTTCCGGCGGACTGTGTATCCCGTTATTATTGTAAATCTATGACTGATTCGCAAAAACTCGGACATACGGTGAAATACTAACGTTACGTTATGCTTTACTTTTGAATCTTATGATATAGTATGCTTTGCTTTACTTTCTGGCGCAGCGAATCGAGACCTTTAAGGTCTCCGTACATTAATTTGTCAAGAAAAAATCACCAATTATCACCATAGGGGAGGGGGGGTCATCAGACAAATCACGTGTAATTTTTTGTACTCTCTGCTGAACAGCATACCACCAAGTATCACCATGGGGGATGGGGGGGGTCTAAAATAGGCCAAAATTGCTTGACGTGATTAATGGACATGCCCTTAGAGTCGAGTCGCCGTTGAAGTGTTATAATGTGCGAAGACCTTTATACAGTCAAAGAAAGTATGTATTTTTACAGCTAAACACAAAATTTTGTTCACCACACTCAGTCAGCGACTGAATCTCATAAGTATATGCGATTAAGGCCCGTTTGTCATTTAAATATTATCATTGGAGTGTTTACTAGTAAATAGACACCTAAAGAAAGTGCATTAAAAAAACTAAAAGGATAGCTTTAACCGAATTCTAGGCAGACGGAATCACGGGAAATAGCTAGTTTGTAAACAGATGCACTTTATTTCGTTACTCAACACTGCAGTGAGTGCAGATACATTCAAGTTAATGACCCATCCAATACGGTAAAATAACTTCCAATTAAACTCACACGTCTCGATTAGGCTTCATTGGACGTTACAGCATTCTAGTATCTACGTCTTTAACAATTAGCGATATTATCGGATATACTTTGCCACAGAGTGCCACAGCCGAACACTAGACAACGCACTTGATGCGTTTAAAGCCTAGTCAAACCGGATGCGTTTGCAGCCCGTGCACGTTGTAGCGTATGTAAATGTCATATTAGATGGCACACCGCTTGCGTGGCGTGCACTTGCGCGTAACCGGGACTCTAGATCTCGCCGGGCCACACATGAAATGGCACACGCCTGCGGTGTGTTTCTAATATTGCATTTACATACGGTACAACCCTACAACGCGCATGCCACGCACATTTGCACGTGCTACACACGCATGGCCGTGTGGTGATGGCAGTGAGAATACATTTGTCACCATCCCAACTCCTGTGGGTGTCGTAAGAGTCAACTAAGGGCTTGAAGTGTCACTGACCATTATTTGATAAAAGATTGATGACGGGCAGCAGCGTCATCATAGTGGACACATTACTGCGATCGCCAATCCGATTATGGGTATGGGTATGGGTGGCGATTATGGGTATTTACCTCCTAATGCGTTTATACGCATAGTTAATAGGAGAGCAGTGTACTATCATAGGCTGATGATGATGATGACATACGCATCTGGTGTGACTTGGCCTTTAGTATCTACACCCGTGGGAGGCAGTGGCGGGTCACTACAATATCATGTCATTTACTACCTATGCTAGAGATATAAACGATTTTTTATCTTGTTGTTAATATTTTCTTCGGTTACCGCGAGGATTACACATGAAACAAAACTATGAAAACAGATAAACTCGCGTGTATTAACTAACTTTAACTTCATTCCGACGTTTTGAACACTTTACACGGTTCGTGGTCTGCGGGTGACTGACAGGTGTGCGAGTCAGTTTATCCGTTTTCATAGTTTTGAACACTTTACAGGGTTCGTGGTCTGCGGATGACTGACAGGTGTGTGAGTCAGTTTATCCGTTTTCATAGTTTTTTTTCTTGTTATTGTATTCTGGCCTTTTTTTCACAACTCGACATCAAACGTGTCTATTTTGCGTGATCCCAACGCTGGCCCAGTACTTGTTAGGGAATTCACATATACCCTTGAATTTCTTCGCAGGTGTATGCAGGTTTCCTCACGATGTTTTCCTTCACCGTGAAGCACTTGTGAATATCAAATGATATTTGGTACTTAAAGTTTTTGAAAAACTCATTGGTACGAGCCGGGGATCGAACCCACGATTTTTTATCGTTATCTATTTTATGCGGCTTGTATCGGATTTGAGGTGATCTGTGGATTGCTCAATCTGGTACATAATGGTAGCAAAATTACCGCGATTCGGAGCACTCGTTACCGTGTTTACTGGTCTGTTTACCTTGTCTTGTTTACATTAGCGTTGTTTGGTTGTAAACACGCAATGAGGAGCGAGGAAAGATTCGTTGAGATAGTGGACCAGTGACATGGCCATGTCACGTCATATCGTATGTATCTGTTTATTAAAATTGTGTGTAATAAGTGGATTGTAACGAGGTGATATTTCAGTATACAGTATTTAAGAATTTTTGTAATATTTTGTTCCTATGTGCTAAGGAATTATATGGGATTCCTTACCTTTGTATATTTTAATAAGGGCCGATTGCTAAAAGAGTGGGGGATAGAATGAGTGAATGCTCGTTTGGTCTAAATGTATTTACACAGAACTGACCAACTGTGATCCTTATTACAATCGTATTAAAGCCTAGGAATGGTAAATTACCAATGTACACTATGGCGCTGTCTGTCGAGGGCATATATATATATTTACACCATTTCACCTTATCCCATTGCAATAAGGAAGGAATTGAATTAATTTTTGTACACATACCCTTGACTGTACACTATAAACTGGAGTGTAGGTGGTTTACGATTTCATAGAATTATAGCTAAATAAGAAGTTACTCTATAGCGAGTCCAGATGTGCGACGTATATGAACCGGAAAATAGGATTTGTTATTATTTTTGTTGGCTAGGCTTATTTGATGCATTTTGTTTCTTCATTAAAATATTTCATTAACTTCAGCAGGTGGTCATTCTTAAGGATAAGCCACACTGGATGCTTGTGCAGCACGCGTGTGCGTGGCGTGCGCGTTTTATTTATCGTATGTAAATGTCAAATTCGATGGTGAACCGCTTGCGTGGCGTGACGTGCCAGCGGTGTGCTATGTATTATGACATTTCTTTCATACTTATATATACACCGTGTTTTTTTTAATTCCGTTCAATTTAACAGGCTGCTTGGTACGTTAATTGGAGCTACCTGGTATATTGCTTTTAGTCGTATTCCAAAAAAACATTTTTTTTCGTTTTCATACATAATAAATGAAATGGTAAGTGTGAGAGAACCTTAAGAATAAGATCTCAGGTGACTGACGGCATATGTCAAAATAAGTTTCATTAGGAAGTAATAAAGGTTGCAATACACTGGTTCAGTCATTAAACTTATTTTTTTAATAACTCAATAACAGTAAGAGTTAAGGTACAAGTTTCTTAGACAAATTGATTATTTTTGACCTAAATAAGCTGCCCTTTAATTTAACGGAAATCCATAAAAACACGGTGTATATATATCATTTACTTATTTAGACAACAAAGATCCATTACATGTTAGTTACCTTAATTACTATTACTTAAAAACTATGTTAATAAACATACACAGCAACGGACATGGTATTTTTAATTAAGTGTTGCATTATTGAGCACTCACTCCTTAAGGTTACAGTCCTTAAGGAGTGTTGAAGCTGCCCCGTATTCTGCTCAAAAGCATGACATGTTTTTTCGCAGAACGGCACCAAAACTGTCCACTCGCCCTTCAGCAAACATGCTGGACGCTCTGCAGAAACATGGTAGACCCAACAACAAACAAAGTATACATATAAATGCTACGAACAAATAATACATGGAAGCCGCACGCCATAGTAAATTGCCTTTCAAAAACGGTCCTGGATTTTAGTTGACAAATGTCACCCCTTCTTTAATGAATTTCAATGTCAACCTATAAAAACTTAAACCGCCATTTAAAAATAGTTGTGATTGGTCCATCAAACTTAACTTTAACTAAACTAACTTTTGATTGGCTATATTCTATAACCATTTGTCAAAGATTTTGCGCCGACATATGCGCGGTGTTAAGAAAAGCGCTATGTCCTGCCCATCTTGGCACAATTGAACAATTGATTTTGGGGGCATTTTTGAGCTGGCGTGAGACGTCTGTTATATATGGTCTCAGTATAAATGTGTATACTTGAATCCGTGATACCGACGTTTCATAAAATTAGAATCCTCGTTTTCGTTCGAGTATAATAACACGGTTCCCATTTTAGTGCTGACGGCTTTCGAACACGCTGAAAGTGAACAATTGCTTTGTTCTAGATAAATACGGAGAAAGAGAAATTGTAATATTGGCAATATTATATTGGCATGCCTTTACTGTATTTACTTCTATAAATTGTATATTCCAGCAAGAACCGTATTTCGTTAATGCTTTGTCATGTTCGTACCTATTTATTTATTTAACCTTTATTGCACAAAAAAAAAACAAGATTGTTGTACAAAAGGCGAACTTAATGCTAAAAAGCATTCTCTACCAGTCAACCTTCGGGCAAAGCAGATAAGCTGTGGACGATGCAACAAAAGCTTATATTACTTATGTGTGAGTAAAACATCAAACAAAATATTTTTTCTATTTCCTGTATAACTAGGACTGTTTAAAAATCGTTTGTCTTTTTCGTCTTATTAATATTTCTACAAGGTGCCCACGAGGAAAGGGAAAAATTCTAACAGCATATTCCTGAGACTAAAATAAGCAAAAAATGTTAAATGAGTTTTGGTCAAATCTGCAAAAAAAAAATTTTTTTTTAGTTTTTTTTGATGTTTTGAATGCCTTAATACACAAAAAAGGATGTTATTAATCAAACTATCGCAAAAAAATGCACTTTAAAGGTTTTTTTTTACATTTGCTAGGTAATTAAATATATTTTTGTTAATATGATGTCGGTCAATTAAGTGTGACAAGACTAAGACAACATGGTGACAAAATCGTTTCCTAAAATGCGTTTATCATAGCGTAACGGTCTGAAACGGTTTTAAGAAAATATCAAATTTTCTCTTCATCATCATCATTTCAGCCAAAAGACGTCCACTGCTGGACATAGGCCTCCCCCAATGATCGCCAATATGACCGGTTCTGCGCTGCTTGCCTCCAGCGGGTTCCCGCGACCTTGACCAGGTCGTCGGACCATCTTGTGGGAGGTCTGCCCACACTGCGTCTTCCGGTACGTGGTCGCCAGTCCAGCAGTTTCGGGCCCCATCGGCCATCTGATCTTCTGGCGATTTGCCCAGCCCACTGCCACTTGAGTCTGGCAATTCTGCGAGCAATGTCGGTTACTTTGGTCCTCTTGCGGATCTCCTCGTTTTTGATTCGATCACGCAAGGAAACTCCGAGCATTGCTCTCTCCATTGCCCTTTCAGTGACTTTGAGCTTTTTGATCAGGCCCATAGTGAGCGCCCACGTCTCCGTACCGTAAGTCATCACTGGCAACACACACTGGTCAAAGACTTTTGACTTAAGACACTGCGGTGAATTCGTTAAGAAGATTTTTTGCAACTTCCCGAACGCTGCCCAGCCAAGTCGGATTCGACGATTTACCTCTTTCTCAAAGTTGGACCTACCTAACTCAAACGGTTTGTCCCAGGTCTCTTAATATGGACTGAATACAGAAAACTTCATATGACATTTTTAAAGTTTGGTCAGAAATCCGATGTTGATTTTTTCTCTTTCCTCATGGGCACATTGTATAACAGGGAAAGGGAGAAACGATAGGTACTTATCTGCTTGCTAGTTTAGGAGACGCTTAAGAATAAGGCGTTAATCTATAGGCCATGCGATAAACATCACTGAAAAAATAGTACTAACTACCTTTGAAAAATAATCCCAACAGAAATCCTTCAAAATATAAAACCCAGCTTTCAAATACATTTAGAGAAAGTCGAAGTGCAGTGGCACTAAAAGATGCATCAGCATCTAAGTGCGTTCAGCATTACGGTGGTTATACAATTATTACTATTTTACTCACTACTAATTAGTATTTGAGACTAGATCATGGGCACATTTTTCTGTAGAAATACTAATAAATTAATAATTGTAGTCATTTAATATGCCACTGTTGATTTTTCTAGCCGAATAATCTTAAGGCGTAAATCGGACTGTTAACTGTGTCTATCTTTTTTTTATACTAAAAAAAATCTTTAGATAGTGTTTAGAAAATCTTTAAGATAGTTCGAAATTTTCGATTTACCATGTGCTATGTAAGCCCTCAGACCAGGTCTACCAGGGCCGGATTTAGTCAACCGGGGCTAATGTAAACATAGAGATCTCGAAAAAAAATCGAATTCCAACTAGTACCTACATTTTTTTATAGTATTGAAAGTGATCTACTCCGGGTACCTACTAGATTTCAGCGAGATCATCAACGATTTTTCGGCGAAAAAAGCTCGGAAGATTCCGTTCGTTAACGCAAAAATTTATTTCAGATAATTCTTGTTTCCGTACCTATATATTTATATGTTTGTTAAATAACAAAATAATGTATAGGTACTTGTTTCCACAAAAAAATATTTATTGAAAAACTTGACTGAAAAAAATTGTCTACTTTATTTGGAAAATAATTGGGGGCCAGGGGGCCTCCACTTCTTTGTTGCCCCGAAGCCTCTCAACCCTAATGTCACTCTAATGTCGAATTCGTTCGAGTGACACTGACACAGACAAATCCTCGAAATTCGCGAGTTTCGAAGTTCGCAGTAGGGCCGCTCAACTCACGAAACTACAGAATCATAAAACATTCGCTTTTATTACTAACATAAGCGAGCTTAGTCAGATTTGTTGGGAAATACAGAAAACGAACGTAAATAGTTTTTCTTGGAAATTCTTTTAAATGTACATCTATGTACTTGCACGTAGCGGGACTAGACAGTTAGTTTTAATAAGTAGATACTGTAAATTTCTACAGATATATCGGAACGGCCAGGGTGATCATAAATATCTGAGCAGGGTGCTTAGACAAGTTGCCAATCGCTAACGCTTAATCGCCAATCGTAAACGAAAGGCTGTCCTCCTGTCCTGTCCTGACCTGTCTTTGTCGAACTAATATGAAAGAGTGACAGAGAGGGAAAACTACGATACGCTACTAAGCGCTAGCAATTGGCAACTTGGCTAAGCAGACAGACCTCTATTGTTATGACGTCAGACTGCTTATTCAGATATAAGATAGATAAATCTTTTATTTTGGGTTTCTCTAGAGACTCTGTGTAACAACTGCGTCAATAATATAATAATTACACTAAACCGAAGATATTTGACTTAATTATGGATCATAGTTGGGAGCTTTTGGACTATAGTTAGGAAGTTTTACGGAATATGAAACTCATTCACAATTCCACATAGCTTAGCTCTGGTAGAAAGACACCCTTACAAGCTTAGTAACAAGACGTTTTTAGGCCGCCTGCCCATTGACCCGAAGCGACACGGTCTGCAGGAGTGATTGCTCAACAGAAACTGTACTTCGCAAAGCTTTGATGTTGAAACTTTTTTCTCCTGTTAGGAAAGTTCATATTTCTTGTAAATGGATTTTCTCTAGGAAGTTTCCAAGTGCACATTTAGGTATTGAATTCTATATTGCTTTTTAACACGTTCAATTCAATTGGTTCCAAAGTAATTGCCGCAGCAAAGGTGTTAAGGTACATTTAGACCAAACGAGCATTCGAAGAAGAAGAAGAAGAAAAAACGTTTATTCGAGACACAGTAGAAACAAAACAAAACAGTAAACACGAAATTTTGTCTCGAAATGGCCAAAACTCAGCATTTTGCCAGCAGAGCGAGCGCTGGTCTTCCGTTTTGGCCATTTGAGCTCATTCTATCCCCCATTCTACGAAATTCGTTCGTTACATAAAACGTGAATCATCGTAATTCGTTAATGTCGTAAAGTGTGGGATAGAATGAGCGAATGCTCGTTTTCGGTTTAAATGCACCTTTAAGTTGTTGATTGTACAGGAAATTTAATCGCTCTCATGTATTTTTTTAAGGCGGGAGTTAGACGGGCTGTCATTTTTCATTAGTCTCACAGTCCTAAGACAATCCATAGGATTAGGGTGAAGACAGATTTTATCAGCATGCGTACGCATTTTGTCTAATAAAATTGTCTGTTTAGTATGAAACGTGTAAGCATGCAAACGCATGCGGAAAGCTGGACGCGGTCCCATACTAAACTGACATTTTCTATATACAAAATGCGTACGTATGCTGATAAATGTGTCTTCACCCTTAATGTATGTACTGTAGCCGTACCATGAGTTTGAAAGTAAAGGATAGATACATCTTTAGGTTTTGTTAGTAAGCTACCAATATCCTGCTGTTAATAATGGACGTTTTAAATCACAGTCAAACAGTTTAAAACCTTAGACACTTTACAAATGGAATAAAATTCGCTAATAGTTACATTCACTTGTACAGCCATTGTTTGCTGACGCAATGCCAATTACTGTGGAACAATAGAATGAAGTTTTCCTTTATACTGCATCATTATCCTTTCCTTGACGAACCATTTTGTATCTCAACTTGTGGATGTTTGTTTCGAGGCTTAACCCATTAATTGCCGACGCCCCTTATTTTTAATCATCACGCAGTGCCGCCGCGCCGCCTTCTACGCGACGACGCGAATTCGCGTCCACGGCATCACGTTAACATTTCAACTCATATTACTTTTTGCCCAACTCTGCCTGGTACCCACATCACAAGCCTTAATTGAGCTTACCGTGGGGCTAGGTCGATTTGTGTAAGATGTCCCAAGATATTTATTTTGTTTAAGTCTATATTGCTCTGTGGACCGTGACCTTTGCCGTTGGTCCTGTTGACCCTGTTGTGTCGATATATTATTATCAGTCATTGGAGTCCAAAAGGTTAAAGGCTTTCCCCCTTATTCATAAACTTCTCATCTCGCTCTTATGTACATATTGATAAGACCGAAAGGGGCAAACAATACTTAGCGGCTTGCTAAGGAAAGAAGAAAGAAAGAAAGAAAAAACATTCATTCGTCACACATAATATACACAGTAAACACAAAATAAATATGAATACAAAAAATAAGCTATTGTGCCACAAAATGGACTCCAATTCAGCTTATTGCTGGGCTGAATGTAATCACAGCCCCGATAACTTCATAAATACAAACCTTACCCGGTTTGTATTTATGAAGTTATCGGAATGCAAAAGTCTGCAAAACGAGCTAAATTCCACAAAAAAGTTCACGTCATAATATCACTAATTTTGACGTTTTGTAACCACTGGGATTCAACTGCCTGGGATCAATAACCAAAAATGGCAAGCCAGTTTTTCTAAGGAATATACATGAATTCTTCCTAACTAGTGCGGAAAAGTAAACTTTGCGTGCGTAAATTTCTCTTTTTAAGCGACTAGTTATGAAAAAAGTCATATTTCATATTTCATTTATTCAAGCCATCAAGTTACACATACAATATATAATATAATAATATGTCACCTGATACCCTGTCAGGGCACAGCAGAACTCTTAAGACTTAACTAAAACTAAACTACGATACCTATATTAACAACAACATTATTATTCATTTTATTACGTTCACATATGTCATACATATAGTCGTTCGATACACGAACTTTTTTTTAACTCGGGTGATTGTCGCCCTCGTTTCACTCGGGCTCCAACTTACGGGCTCCACCCTCGTCGAAAAATTTTTTTTTTGCACTTGCATCTAAATGTACTATTATGCTATATCCCATTTTTACTGCGAGTCATTCTAACTAAATCCCCAGCAGTACTAAAATGAATCAACTGTATGATTTAAATATTGTACCTAACCTTTCGGAAAACTATTTTGCGTTGAAACTGGAAATTATAATTTATCGGTCGTCGATACATCGAACAAAATTAACGTATATGACGTAGCTCTTCTCATGCAGTTGTTATTCTAATTACGACGCATTTACGTCTTAAAATCGTAGAACATTTTCTGGGTTTGTATCGTTTTGTTTCCGCGGCAGTGAACGGAGCGAATAGTTGAATCGTAAAGTGTTGAAGGATTTTAGTGCGCGGAAATAAATCATACTTCTACAAAGATTCCCACAATGTCGTAACAGATGTGCTTATCATAGAAAAAATCTACTGCGAAAGACTCTGGTTGTCACGGGATTCGAACCCGCTTCCTCTGGATTGCCGGTCCAACGTGCTTCCAATTACACCAGACTACCTTCCGTCGATCACGGCGAATTTAGTCAATGGTATTGTGAAGCTAATCACTAGCGACATCTGGGGGCCAATTCTACTAACATGCATTCGGTTTAGGTTCGATAACGGTTCTGCTGTAATTCAGTTTCTATTCAGTGTCAGTCTGAGTGACAAAGTTATTCTACTATTTTGTGATCTAAATTGGAACGTAATCTAAGTAGAATCGCAAACGAATCGCAATAGAACCGAAACGTTTAGTCCAAAGACTAAATAAGCTGATTTGAGTGTTACCATGACGATAATATTTTTTACTACTAAATTAAAGTGTCACATTTAATGTACAAATTTGAGATTATTTTATGATTTTATGTTACTAATTGCGTATTTTTCAATTAATTAACTTGATATTTAATATATTAAACAAAAAATATGTTAAGAAACCTCAAATAACCAAAAAAAAAAACTATCTGTGTCAATGACGTACACGTCAAACTTCAAACTCCGCGCCAAACTACAATAGTTTAGAT
Source organism: Thaumatotibia leucotreta (assembly GCA_025490895.1). Taxonomy (NCBI): domain Eukaryota; kingdom Metazoa; phylum Arthropoda; class Insecta; order Lepidoptera; family Tortricidae; genus Thaumatotibia; species Thaumatotibia leucotreta. The sequence goes on from JALPQI010008909.1 coordinate 25,602, forward strand.
TTCTTTTGTCGACATGGAAGCCAATCGAAGAAGAAATACCTCAGTGAGGCAACTGGAGCTTCTTATTACGTTTATGGAGGAGCACCGTGACTTAGCACTGGGACGTGTTCGGTCACGGGAAGCCAGGGCTTTGTCCTGCCGCTTGTGGGCCCAATGTTCCACATTGTTGAACGCGGAAGGTGTTGCTAGAAGCCCTAAGGAGTGGTCAAAAGTGGGCTTATTTTTAATTGGCCTCATGTGATATCCAAGTTCACAAGTAATAGAGGAAGTTTTGCTTTAATAAGACATGTTTACATTTTAGTTTTGGAACGATTACAAATCCCGGGTGCGTGGTAAGTTGACCACCATCCGGAAAGAAAGGAACAGAACTGGTGGTGGACTTGGCACAGCAGCTCCATTAACCACTTTAGAAGAAAGAGTTGCTGCCATATTAGGGTCAGATGTGGGTCCCATATCTGGTGTTCGAATGGATCCAGTTCTGGATGTGGTGGTTTGTTGATTACCTTCATCAGATATTTATTAGATTTCTTTACAATACCCTTTTTTCATACTTATAGGTATCTTAATTGTTTTCAAGGTTCAAAATGAGAGAGCAGACAGCAATGTTTTTAATGGCCAACAAGTGTCTGTAAATGCGGATTCAGCAGATTCATTCATCATGTAAGAATGAAATTCCTTTTCAGTTTATTTTATTACAATTACCTATAAAATTGTTAATTATCTATCTTATTATTTACAGAGACATATCAAACATTGGACAAGACCTATTAAATAATGACATTGACCGGACCCTGACCGTTGAAACTCCACCCCATATCGAAACACAAAACAATATAGGAAACAATATTGTAGCGCTAACAAGAAGCCCAATTGCACGAGAACCAACAAGAAGCCCAATTGCACGAGAACCAACAAGAAGCCCAATTCACACAGAAAATGTTCATGAGCAAACAGGTTCATAGATGGATGATATCTATTACATGGATTTTGGTCATTAGTTTATATTATATTGCTAATAGCCTGTTATGTTTTAGATCAACAGTTGAGAAGAGAAAGAAGACCCAGGAGACCTCGTCCACGGGGCCCTGTACAGTATAGTAAGTACTATAAAATAATGAAAGTATAACACTCAAATATTTTATTAACTATTTGAAGTTATTTAAATTGAATTGATCGCCAGTCAGTTTCACATAACATTTTCTTTCATATAGGTAACACTGCCGCACTTGATGAAGCTAGAGCCACTATATCACGTATAGAAGAAATGCGTGCAAGAACCGAGGAGGCCACAGCATTGGCCAATTTGAAAAGAGCAGAAGCAGACTTAAAGAATGCTGAATCTTTTAGCAGCATTGCACTATCATTAAAAATCATAGCTGATAGTATAAAGGTTCATTTAACACACACGTAGGGTAGGTATTTATTACTTAATTTAATCTTTTCAACGCCAACGACTCATATGCGCCTAGTGGCTGTTGTTATAGCAATAAACTTAAAGTTAATTTTATTGCTTGAAAAAGCTTTGAATAGATTAAATAAGCTTGTGTTATTAGATTGACCATACATATGATTATTAATTTTGGTATTTGTTTGTTTCAGAAAGCTGATTTAATTAGTCAATATTAAGCAATACTGCCTGTTTTTATGTTACTTTGTTATTTTATATTACTTCCTAAAGTCTGATTATTTGATTAAGAAACTCTTGTGTCTTCCTAAAGTCTGATTATTTGATTAAGAAACTCTTGTGTCATAGTTCCTATGGATCTAAATAAGTACAAAATAAATGAAGAACAAATAATTGTATATTTTTATTTCAACGCCGAGATAGCCACAACCGTTGTACCAACAGATTTTGGTATTCGCGCCCTTGTCGTAATTCTAAATTATTTGTGGCCCGACGACTGGTGTCTTCGGTTGATGGTTGCTGTTCCATCTGTGGTACCACCGGACCCCCTACATCACCGCTCAAAGGCACCTCCAATGCAATGTTGTGCAGTACACAACAAGCATTTATAATGCGAGCAGCAGCTTGGGGTGCATAGTGTAGTTTCCTATCACTACGTAGACATCTGTAACAAATAAAAATAAAGCTAAATCATACTGTTTTATTTCTTTAGGTATTTAGAATAGAATAGAATAGATTTTTATTCACATAAAGCACACAAAATGTAAAAAAAAACAAAGGTATTTTGTGGTTAACAATATTTAAGTCATTAATTTACTAAATTTAACTCAACTCATATAATAATCATACTATTTTGCTGATAGGAATATATGACAAATATTTGTATTATCAATAGTGATAGATGAAAACATTACACAATTTATGAAATAGGTTAAAGCCAGCAAAAAAAGGCTGAGTCAGTCAGTCTCTTGTATTTGGCTGGTTTACTAAGTGTTTGAAGTACCCTAATATCTAAATAAATATTGTTTAAATTTGTTTGAGTACCTAAAAGTACAACATATAAGTAGGTAGGATGAATGCTATATATATATACAAATTAGAAAGAAATAAGCCAATATAAATATTATTATTAAGAAAATAAATAATTTATTTTATTTCATTATAGTAGGTATACTATTTTGTATTCATGCATTTTATTTTTGTTTTTTCTTACCTGAAGCGGGCTTTCAAAATGCCTATACACCTTTCAACAACGTTCCTGGCTGTCATATGCATTTCTGTGTAGAATGCCTCTGGAGTGTTAGGCTCGGCATTATTTATGGGTGTCATGACTGTCCTCCTTAGAGGGAACCCTGAATCACCTTAAACAGACAAAATTAAAATATTTTAACAGTAAGAATGACTATCTTGTTAAGTTACTGTTACATTAATGATTACAGAATTACTTACCCAACAAATAAAAGTCTTCTCCTGACTGCACAAGTTCATTCAGTTTTGCCTCCAGTGGGTTGTTTTTCCATGCAGCACTGTCATGTGTGGAGCCTGGATTACTGCTGTCTACACATATTATTCTACCATCTGAATCACAAATCTAAAACAATGGTTTTGTCAATATTAATTTCAGATCAAAAAATAAATTAAACTAGTCACTTTGTAATTCAAACTTACAATGAGAGCATTTATGGAATGATATCCCTTTCTATTGAAATACCTCTCTTCATTTTCGGCCGGAGGTACTATGCCGACTTGGGTGCCATCTATAACCCCGATGAGCCCTGGCATACCAAACTTTTGATAAAATCTGAAAACCATTATTGATTTAATTAAATGATATGTGTAATACAGTCATATTTAACACACAGATCTATGACTGGTTGTAATGTCATATAGATTGTCAGTATGACACTAAAACCAGCTAATATAACTGAATTTAAATAATTATAATTATGTAGTACACATTTAAGTACTACTACTACTTACCCCCGTTTGATTTCGTCCCGTGCTTCCTGAGAATTTGGGAATCTCACATACTTATGAAATATATGTGGCAAATTTAATACGTCTGTCACCTGGCGTATTGCTCGGGATACAGACGGCTGTGACAGACAATGGCTGCTTGATTGGCCTACTAGAGTTTGGTATGAACCAACCGCATAGAAGGCCAAGGCTACCAGTATCTACAACAATATATCAATAGTTAGAGTTAATAATTATGAATAGGTAGATTAATCACACCTACAAACACCATTTTATACATAGCGACATTAACATGGCTAACAGTTACAAGATAATTAAGTACCATTTTGTTCTCAACGTTTGACTCACCTTCGTATCCGTATCGATGCCATCAGAACGAAGATTTATAGGCATATGCCCACGGATGTCATCAATTAACGTACGAGTCAGGTCTTTGGTGAGCCTGTAAGTTTTGACGAACTCCCGGTCCGTTAAATCAAATGCACAGTTCCGTGCTCTTGACAGTAAATTTCTCCGTCGAACATTCCCGCGGTCCACAGCGTCAGCCATCGCCAGATATTCTTGATAAAATAACATGTTTCCAGCCGCACGATTATCAAGAAGTTACAAACAGCAAGCTTTTACTCAACCGCTAATTTTGACAGCTATGACGCTCAGCCTCGGTTGCGTTTCGATCGACCAATGTGTCAAAATTATAGTAGAATAGGGATTAACGTTACGTTTAGCTTCTGTCATGTTAAGAGAATGTCACATTCATTTCGATCGAACCGTAACTGAACGTGAACTGGAACTTAAAGTTCAACCGCAATTGGATCGTTGCTTAATAGTAGAATGGGAAAAAGCCTAAAAGTTGTCATTCGACTACGTTTCTATTGCGGTTATTATACAATTTTGTTAGTAGAATTGACCCCCTGTACGTAGTGTTTCGAAGGTACAACCTTAAGCCACTCAAAGACATGTGTCTACCACAATCAAAGATTACAAAGATTGTATGGCTAGGTTACTAGACAAAGCGTCCATAGAACTTAGGTTCAATTCAAATTGTCTTGCATGATCTTCCATTTTTCTATTTAAGCTAAAGGTCTTCTTCGGACATCAAGTATCGTTAATTTAGGACATCTTTCTCTCTCTGTGACTCCGATAACGCCTCCTTTGCAGAAGAAGACACTCGAAATTTAAGGCTTGGTTTAAGGCCCGGCCACGACATTGGTCTAAGGCGACCAGCGGCGAGCGAATCCATGAGTTGGAGCGGGATGCCGATATGGGTACTCCCTTTCGCACGTATGGTTTTCCGCTGAGCCGGTCGCCTTAGACCAATGTCGTGGCCGCGGCATTACCCTTTTCCAAGCTTTTGTTATAGGTATTGTAAGCTGTTTGTTTCCCGACAAAAAAAGAAAATATGTTTCTCAATAGAAATCATCATCAGCCTATGATAGTCCACTGCTAGACGTAGTCATCTTCTATTAACTATGCGTATAAACGCATTAGGAGGTAAATGCCCATAATCGCCACGCTGGGCAAGCGGGTTGGCGATCGCAGTAATGTGTCCAGTATGATGACGCTGCTGCCCATCATCAATCTTTTATCAACTAGTGGTCAGTGACACTTCGATCCCTTAGTCGACTCTTACGACACCCGCAGGAGGAGTTGGGGTGGTGACAAATGTATTCTTACTGCCGTCACCACACGGCTAATCTCAATAGAAATATGGTTTATATATAGAAATATTGATAAGACAGAAAGCGACAAACGATACAGATTGGCTTGCTAAGTTAGGAGACATGTTTGAGGGGTACCTAAGCGTCTCTTTTGTGTCAAATACTAACAAGACTATGTTTTGTTCCAGGTCGGTGCTGCGCGGTCTAGGCGTTGGAAGCTGTGAGCGAGAGGAGCCAATAAAACACAGCCATGAATGAACTGGACAGTTTACGTCAGGAGGCGGAGACCCTCAAAAATGCCATTAGGGTGAGTACCAGTTATGACGATAGAACAACTACGGAACCCTATACAGAAGCATCCATGAAAACATCTACTTTTTGTCGCTTACGACTCACTATGGTAGCTACCCTAATAACATATGCTAGCTGTTAGGAAACACTGTCAATCTTGAAGCCTTGATATGTTATTATTATGCCGTAACTCAGCTTACTAATTTAATTTTTCAAAAGTATTGAAAAGACAATGTCGCTTACGACATGTTTTCATGGAATGCTCCTACAGTAGGGTAGTTCTATGCGATTATTCCGTCGCACAAATCAAGCCATTATCATTCCCAAATTATTAATGAACTGCGTATAAATAGTGGAGTCAGTTTCGGTTATCTTGCAGACGCATGTTTGTCTGCTATTCTGGCATAATGGTCTCGTTTGCTTTTATAAAACGGAAAATGAAGTGGTGATGGTAATGGACAATAACAACGCATAAAAAATCGCATAGAAACATCGAGTAGGCTTATGATGGTGATGGTACCATGGTCTAATCGTTTGTCGACATTGCCGTCACGTTCTAACAAGTATGCAAGTCCAAAAGTGACGCGTAGCACGATAAATGGATAAAACCGGACCATCATAAGCCACCTGGACATGGCCTTGTTCCATGCAAACGTAAAGGTGCATTCAGACCAAACGAATATTCGCTATTCTAACCCCCCACTCTACGAAATTCGATCGTTACACAAAACGTGATTGGTTGATTTCGTAGAACGGGGGATAGAACAGCGAACGCTCTTTTGGTTTGAATGCACCTAAACGTGACATTTCAAATTTTTTTACAGTATTATGTACTTTACCGATACACATGTGGGAAAAGTAGATATTATTTGCTTTTTTGATATGATTATTATCAAGACTTGAAGTTAGTTTTAAGACCAAGCCACACCGAATGCGTGTGCAGCACGTGCGCGTTGTAGCGTATGTAAATGTCATATTAGACGTCACACCGCTTGCGTGGCGTGGACGTGCGCGTGGCGTGCAAGCGGTGTGCAATCTACTAAGACATTGTCGACGCTACAACGCGCACAAGCACACGAGCACACGAGCACGAGTTGCACACGGTGAATGGATCCGGGACGCGCTTCATTACGCATCCGGTCAATTCCGGTGTGTATTCGCCTTAACACTTTCACCGACCAATCAAGCGTCCAGCTATCCATTATGTATTCAAATATTTTTTATTTCATTATTCTAAAATATCTATGAATAAATTCTATTAGATTTTTTTTATAAATACCGTAAAACTACCCAACTATAGTTCAAAAGCTCCCAACTATGGTCCAAAACTAAGTCAAATATCTTCGATTTAGTGTAATTGTTATATTATTGACGCAGATCTTACACGAAGTCTCCTCATTAATAATTAAAAAACTTGATTAAACTAAAATAAAATATTTCCATTGATGCTTAATTACGAGTTGAACTTGTGGACCATAGTTGTAGTAGTGGACTATAGTTGTATTTACGGTAATGACAATTTTTAGGACGTTCATTCGTGTTTTTAGAATAACTTAATTAACAATTTGTATAAAAAATAAAAATTTGTCAAATTTAATTTTTAAACAATTCAATACATAATAGTTAAAAACATCTTATTGGCCATTTGAATACATTATGCTCATATCATCAGTCTTCTCGATCAAATTAGTAGATAAATTAAATGCAAAGCAGATTTTCCTTAAGAGATTCTTCAAAAGCAGCAACCAGACTGAAAAATATGTAGTCATATAACGCGGTATACCCCCGTCAGGTCACGTACGCAACTACGCTCCGACCTTCTAACCTACCTAGACGATAACCTTGACAGATACCATTGTAAGCCTAAAGCTTTTCATCTGATATCTGCGACCATATAATTATGAACTTGGACGTCTAACGTGCGGTCAAAAATGCCCCCGAAGTGCCGCGACGGGCAGGAGAACATAGCATTTTTCATAACAATACACGTGTATTTAGTCACCTAGGAGACTAAATACACGTGAACGTGACCTAGTCACTAGTGGAGGGAGACCTAGGCTCAAAAAAATGTAGCGCGTAGTGACTAGTGTGACTACAGACTACAGAATACAACAAATCAAAACATGGACCAATTACAACTATTTTTAAGACTTCAAAAAAAGGAGGAGGTTCTCAATTCGACCATTTTTTTGTATGTACTCGATCTCCGAGAATCGTGAACTGATCTTTATCACGGGTATAACCCCCATAAGTTCCTGTTGGCTCTTGGAACAGTCAAAGGCAAAAATATGTATACACCTTTGCACCTTATTTTTACGGCATAAGATAAAAAAGTGTATACATATTTATGCCCTTGACTGAACCAAGTCAGGGTTTGATGATGATCTCAGAGAAATCGGTTGAAGTCGGTTAACAAAATTTCAGGACATTTTTTGAAAGCCCAATTTTGTATCTCGTGTTCGTATTCTGATATGACCTTGACATATTGCATCACATTGCTTATTTCCTGGAGTTGAAAAAAGTTATAATTCATTCGCGAAACGGTTGCGTAACTCTGCCTCCAATTCAAAATTCAACCAATTGCGTAGCCGGTTAACCAGTTTCGATTAGCTAACAGTTGTTCACAACCTGTGGTTCATATTTATACTGGCTAAGCTAAACAGTATTTGTGAATACGTAGATTAGATATGGAGCATCATAACAAAATATTTGCGACGTGCAGGGGCGTCTTTATTACTTCCTCCTCCAAAGTTTTCTATTTTCCTTGAACGCGTATATACTTACGCCGACTCGCCCGTAAAGGATGTTTTTGTGAACATGCTTCATTGATTCCAACATTTGATGAGCTTTAACAAAAACCAAAGGAGGATGGGCAAAAATGTATGGTCCCTGGCCTAATAGCGAATAACAACAAACTATATATTTTTGGAAAATTTGTTTTGTACTCTACAATTTTTGTTTAGGCAGAGATGGTCTAACAGCTGTGAGAAAAAAGTTATAGCTAAAACAATCATTTACCAATGAGACATTTATTTCGTAATATTCACCTATATGAATATTTTTTGGACAACATACAATGATCCTTAAATGTATTTTTATAGACACGAGATACACAGTATCTTATGAGACTACGACATATTTTCGGAAATTAAGCACTTTACTAATTTAAGACTTATTAGAAACGAGTAATAATGACGGTCACTAACTGTCAATCACGATCACTCGATCAAGCGATAGTTAAATACTCTGTAACTCCCAGTTTTTAAGTGCTATTAAGTTTCTTCACACACATATTTGGAAGTTCTTGCCATAGTAAAAGTTACGGAGCTTAATATAAGCTATCCAGAGGCATACCGTTTGTCGTTATTGGTTAATAGGCCAATTTGCCCATCCTCCTTTCATTATTATTTATTTATTCAAGCTTTATCGCATAAAGCTGGCGAGTTTAATGCCATAACACATTCTCTTCTAGTCAACCACTGGGCCAAACAAAAAATAAGGAGGGTCCAGGTTCATAAATAAAAAATCTGATGCCACCAAACAACAATTACCATTATTTGGTTTACATTATATTGCATGTATATGTATCAATCTATTATAATTATAAATATCGTTGCTTAGTATTATCAAACCGGAATCAGAAAGGGATTTGAGAGTACTGTTGACACAACAAATGACTTAATATTTACCAAGAAAAGAGTTGTTTATAGATGTAGTGAGTGATTAATTAATCTATTGACTGTATGTTTTTGCACTTAAAGCATAAATATATGAATATAACTATGAGTATATCCTAGATTGACTATCCTACACTATTGTGGTAACAGTAGTTTCGAATCCCATTCTAATCGCGGTTTGATAATACCTACATCACGAGCCTTCATAGAAGTTACCGCGGGACTAGTTCGATTTGTGTAAGATGTCTCAAATATAATTTAATTTTAATTCTGTTGCAGGACGCGCGCAAGGCCGCATGCGACACGTCGCTCTCCCAAGCGACCGCCAACCTGGAGCCCATCGGGCGCATCCAGATGCGGACCCGGCGCACCCTGCGGGGCCACCTCGCCAAGATCTACGCCATGCACTGGGGCAGCGACTCCAGGTACACTAACACAGACCTACTACACTCTGGTACATGCCTGCTGCACATTAGTACAGACCTGCTACACTCTAGTACAGACCTGCTACACTCTAGTACAGACCTGCTACACTTTAGTACAGACCTGTTACACTCTAGTACAGACCTGCTACACTTTAGTACAGACCTGCTACACTCTAGTACAGACAAGCTGCACACTAATACAGAACTGTAACACTCTAATACAGACCTACTACACTCTAGTACCTAGACCTGAACTACTACTACACTTGACCTGGAACACACTAGCACATACCTGGGACACAGTGCGACACGTCGCTCTCCCAAGCGGCCGCCAACCTGGAGCCCATCGGGCGCATCCAGATGCGGACCCGGCGCACCCTGCGGGGCCACCTCGCCAAGATCTACGCCATGCACTGGGGCAGCGACTCCAGGTACACTGGCACAGACCTACTACACTCTGATACATGCCTGCTGCACACTAGTACAGACCTGCTACACTCTAGTACAGACCTGCTACACTTTAGTACAGACCTGCTACACTCTAGTACATACCTGCTGCACTCTAGTACAGACCTGCTGCACTCTAGTACAGACCTGCTACACTTTAGTACAGACCTGCTACATGCTAGTACAGACCTGCTACACTCTATTACAGACGCTCTACACTCTATTACAGGCCCTCTAGCCTCTACCCTCTAGTACAGACCTTCTACAGACAAGAACAGACCTCCTATACACTAGTACAAACCTGCTACACAATACGGTACAGATCACAGAATTAGATTTGGATAGAAGAAACAAGTTCATTCATTTGTATGGCGGCCGAGCGTGTCAGATTTTGTACTGAAGTTGTTACTTGCCTATGATTTTAAATATGTCTCAGGCCCTTGAGTATTCATATTTATTTGTGTTGTTGCAATTAATATTACTTAAGGAGGCATTATTAATGTTTTTGTTCACTTCAACTTAAAAATGTGACGCCCGAAAGCTGCAAGCTGCGATTAAAGACGGACAACTCAGTAGATTTTACTGAGTTCATTTGACACGCTAAGTAGATACGTTTGCTTGATCTATGGTATATATATGACATCTGTGGTACAGACAGATACAGTCGATACAGTTCTAGTATCTTCATACAGGTATAGATGCAGTCTTGGCGTATCTAGCCAAGGTGTACACAAACAGTGACCAGTAGTCGTACCATGAGCTGTCGCGGCGTCATTAATGCGTCCTCATCATCATCATCAGCTGTCCACTGCTGGACGTAGGGCTCTCCTATTAATTATGCGTATAGACGCATTAGGAGGTAAATGCCCATAATCGCCACGCTGGGCAAGCGGATTGGTGATCGCAGCAATGTATCCTCTATGATGACGCTGCTGCCCATCATCAATCTTGTAAAATGGACCATCTTCAATCCCTTAGTCGACTCTTACGACACCCGCAGGAGGAGTTGGGGTGGTGACAAATGTATTCTTACTGCCGTCACCACACGGCATACAGGCACATACCTGATAATAATCTTGTCTATGTCGCAGTCTCGAATGTTCCTTACCTGCTTCGTTGGGCCCCCTCAATGTTATTCACTCGTGTAGTTACAAAAGGAAAGTTGTTGTCAATATCAGTGGTTCGCACATTTTTTCCTTCATGTGACCTACAAAATGCCGTAAACATTTCGACGAACGTCATTGGTGCTTTTTCCTTATATGATAAAAATTTGGATTGTTACCTAATATAACGCGTTACAAACGTTATCATGAATATGATAATGAAAAATTAATGCTGTTTTTGGAAAAAAACCCATTAAGCCAAAAACTTCCTGTATAGGTGCCGATTTCTAAGAATTAACTTTTGACATTTATAGTTTTGTACACCATTACGAGAAGACTCACCATTTTTCCGATAGTCTTAACGTCATATACACCGTGTTTTTATTGATTTGCGTTAAATAAGACAGGTTATTTGGGACATTAATAGAAGTTGCCTAGTATATCAGCTTTTGTTTAATTTGTAAAAAAAATATTTTTTTTCGTTTTCATACATTGTAATAATTGAAATGGCAAGTGTGAGATAACCTTAAGAATAAGATCTCCGACTGACGGCACATGTCAAAATAAGTTTCATTAGGATGTAATACCTAAAGGTTGCAATACACTTGTTCAGTCATTAAACTTATTTTTTTAATAACTCAATAACAGTAAGAGTTAAGGTACTAGTTTCTTAGACAAATATCATTATTTTTGACCTAAATAAGCTTCCCTTTAATTTAACGGAAATCAATAAAAACACGGTGTATATGTATAAGGCTCATTTCTAAGTTGTCAAACGTTCATTCTTAGAAATCGGCAACTATAGAAGTTGTAGCCTCTGTAACTGTAGTAGGTAATAAGTGATTAGTAACTTGCCTGCGTAACTGGACGTCCTGGGTTCGAATCCCTCAAAAGGTATATATTTTTAACCGACTTCAAAAAAAGGAGGAGGTTCTCAATTCGACTGAATGTATGTTACCGGATATCTCCGAGAATCGTGAACCGATTTTTTTGTGATCGATCGTCTATAACCCTGAGTTGGTCCCGTTGGCATCAAGTTGCGGTCTGATGATGGGATCTTGGAGAAATCGAGAGATCTCTTCATATGTTATATACATGAATGGCGCTTTTGGTAATTTTCATTCATTTGCAAGAATTTACATTCAGGAAGTAGGATTTGAGGAAACCAATAATGGAAACAAATCGGGGATCTTGGAGAAATCGGTGGAAACAGTTTTTTTTTTTAATTTTTAATTTGGTGATTATAAAGTACAATTTAATCATACATGGTTATGATTAACACATGTACTGCTATGCTATTCTCTTATTCACACATTCGATGCTGCGTTCGTCAACGAGCTCGACGTCGAGACAGCCTTGTTTAAAATCCTAGCTGTTTTATTTGACATTAGGAATCGAGGCTGTGAGCGAGGTTGTGGGCGAGTTCGTCGCTGTTTTTCGTTAGAGAATACGAAGTACGTACATTAAACTCTCGACGCAGTGTAGTTCCAGCTCACGCCGCGTTCGTCGCCGAGCACTAGTGTCGTTTAAAGTTCATTAGTGAATACCATTTTTAGGCTCGACGCAGCGCTGACACAGCGCTGACAGCAAGGCGGTTTCCTTAGTGAATAACACTGCTGTTTATGTAATTAAGTGAAAGAGAAAGCAGATGGAGTTTGCCATGCATCAGTAGGCAAACATGCTATCCATCATGGCAGTATTCAATTAGCATAGCATTCGTGACCGCATGTCGTTCAATGGAAGATTATATCAAGGTATGCATTCTCTTTGATTGTGCGAGTGTGAGTTAGGTTGAACCAGTGTATTTTGAGATGGGACTGAAATCAGCCATATGCATCACTGACGATTCCTAATAAATAAATGTCTTGGGACATATTACACAAATGAACCTAGTCATTTTAGATTTAACGATGATTTTTATTTTTAAGACCAAACGTTTGTTAGAGAAACTTTATCCTGAATATTAATACTACCGATTAGTACAGGTAATAAATTAAAGGTTTATTTTTTTAAATTTTAGTTGGTTCGAGTCCCGGGCGAAGCAAGCGAGTTTAAAAAATCTTTTAATGTAGACTTGTTTCTTTTCAAAAATAAAGGAAGGTCCCCTTTAAGTAAAATGAGCTAGCTTAAGGATTTAAAGTAGTTTTCCTCCAGGGCCTGAGTTTAATTTCCACACTGTATATAATAGACATATTTTTATATGGACACTTAAAGCCACGACCAAGTAACAAATATTTCTGACAAATAAATACTCAAACAATGCCCTCGTTGGGATTCGAACCATGGTTTGTAGGCTGTGTCACTACCAACTAGGCTACGGAGGCTGACAAATGCAATCTTAGTGGACACTACTGCGATCGCAAAACCGCTTGCCCAGCATTCCAGGCATTTAGTTCCTAAAGGTACGAGTTGGCAGCCGACCGCAGGCGACAACTGCAGACGACGTGTCGCAACGACACTACTGGTTTCTATGTATTTCTATGAAATTCCCTCCGTAGCTAGCGACATGAAGCTAGCGACGCGTCGCCGAGCGGCAGACGGCAGTGTCGCCCGACCGCAGATCAGTAGTGTCGCTGACGCCGCGATATTTATGGCATTTATTTTCATTGGCTCGATTTCTTCTCTGATTAAACTTAGTATAAAATCGAACTGTTTTACATTTAAACGACAATATTCTCTGAATTCTATCATATCGCTTTTCAAATGGTTTTTGATCAGTATTGAATAAGTTCCCTCACTAAACTTGCTCTGCATTTAATCATAGGACATGTGGCTTGTCGTCTTTTTCTGTATAATAAAAGCAAGTCATCATCATCTTCCTCCTCTTTTAATAAAAGACGTAAAAAATTACGATCACTATTCTCGAACACGTCAGACATCTTGTTTCACGGACCGCCCGGAATCAACTGGATGCCATCTGTAGTTGTCGTCTGCAGTCGGGATCGAAATCATGACTGCAGCGACAGGACGCAACGACGTGTCGCGACGACATGAAGCGACGACATGTCGTCTGCTGGTGCTGCGTGCGGTCGGCTGCCAACTTGTACTTTAACGCGTTTATACCGTGTGGTGACGGCAGTAAGAATACACTTGTCACTATCCCAACTCCTCCTGCGGGTGTCGTCAGAGTCGACTAAGGGATTGAAGTGTCACTGACCATTCTACAAGATTGATGATGGGCAGCAGCGTCATCATAGTGGACACATTACAGCGATCGCCAATCCGCTTGCCCAGCGTAGCGATTATATAGGAGAGGCCTACGTCCAGCAGGGGACTGAGATAGGCTGATGATGTAATGAGCATCCTCATCTGGATGATGTTTGTCCATACGCGTAGTAAATAGGTGAAGTCCACTTGTGGACTCAGGCTGATGATGAGTGTATAGGGTTCAAGTCACCAGATTTAGGCCAGCGATTGAAACTACACGATATTAAAACGACGTATTCGAGTAGAGCAACTTGCAATTACTTAATGTAATGGGGCCAGAACGGGCACTTAACTTTATTTTAGAATCGCCTGATTTAATGTATTAAGGTTATTGAGCGGAGGAGCTAGTATGTAACTCGTAAGTATCAACCCTTTAATGGGTATTGGCAACATATTTGCCGTCATATGTAAAACAAAACCAAATCAATTATAATACGTAAGGTTTGAAATTGAATGCTTTAACAGAGCTGTCAAATGGTCAAAGGGCTAAACTAAAGAGTTCTCCCAAGTTTGTCTGTTTTAACTAAAATTTTCGATGTTAACCTCTCGTGTGTCGCAATTTTTTTTTCTAATAGTTTTCTCACATTCGGGGCTTATGTATAGGTAGTTCACTGCGACCATTATGTAAACATCGACATCTGACATTAGCCAAACAAAACTTTGATGGCCCAATCACAACTATTTATTTTAATTTATATGGACTAATGTAGAAAATCATAAACCTGAAATATTGAAGTAAGGAGACCTGCCACAAGAAAATTTCAGTAGGTACCGTTTTGGAAAGACAATTTTGTATAGCGTGCACCTTCCATGTTTTACTTGTTCGCATACAGTCCACGTCACTTCTACCCCGTTTATAGTATTTGATAAAAGATTGATGATGGGCAGCAGCGTCATCATAGTGGACACATTACTGTGATCGCCAATCCGCTTGCCCAGCGTGGCAATTATGGGCATTTACCTCCTAATGCGTATAGAATAGTTAATAGTTGAGGCCTACGTCCTGCAGTGGACTATCATAGGCTGATGCCTGCGACCATATATAACATGGACGATTGGACGTCTAACGCCAGCTCAAAAATGCCCCCAAGAACAATTGTTCAATTGTGCCAAGATGGGCAGGACATAGCGCTTTTCTTAACACCGCGCATATGTCGCAACACCTTTGACAAATGCACAATGAATTTAGCCAATCAAAACTTTGATGGACCAATCACAACTATTTTTAAACGGCGATTTAAGTTTTTATAGGTTGATATTGAAATTCATTACCGTGATGCTTTTAAGACGGAGTGACACATGTCACCTAAAACTCGGAACCGTTTTTGAAAGGCAATTTAATACGGCGTGCGGCTTCCATGTTTTATTTGTTCGTAGGCTGATGCATAGTATTTTGATAAATAACGCCATTTTCATTCCAGGAACCTAGTATCGGCGTCCCAAGACGGCAAGCTGATCGTATGGGACAGCCACACCACGAACAAGGTCCACGCGATCCCGCTCCGCTCGTCCTGGGTGATGACTTGCGCGTACGCACCCTCCGGCTCGTACGTGGCGTGCGGCGGGCTCGACAACATCTGCTCCATCTACAGGTCACTTACCCTATTTAAACACCTAAAACCAAGATTTAGATATAACCTTCATAAAAAATAACTTCTGCAGCGGGCTTGATAATATCGGCTCGGATCTTAATAGGATACTCGCCGGTGGCTTGATTGACAACGTCTGCTCTATCTACATTCTGAAAAAATGAACTCTTCTGCATCAGGTTTGACAATATCTCGCTCATGGAATGCAAAACCGCCACATTTCGAAAAAAAATGTAAAATAGACTATATTGTCCTGAAATATGGTTACTTTTTCCATACTTTTAAATTTCGGAATGTGACGGTTTTGCATTCAATGAGCGATCTGCTCCATCTACAGGTGATTTCTAATTTATTTATTACCAAGACTAAAATTCAGAGGTGTACTGAAATAATACATTGTGCATCAAGGTAGGTAAGTACGGAATTACTAACGAGTGTGTTAGAAACCCGACGCCGCAGGCGGAGGGCTTTTAACCCTTAATAAGGCATCAGTCACACCTAAATTTCATTGGCTTTGACATTAATTAAGTTACACAATAAGTTTCAAAATGAGGTGGTAAATAAATATATTACCATTGCCCTATTAAGGGTTAATGACTAGAGTTAGTATTCCGCTTACCGACCGTGATGCAAACATTTTTCATCACACTTGCCGACCAAAATAGTACATTACGACACGAATTTCATGTTTCTCGCACTATCGTAATGTACTAGTACAACAACCTACTATCGGCGTCCCACGACGGCAACCTGAACAAATGCGACAGACACACCACGAACAAGGTCCACGCGATCCCGCTCCGCTCGTCCTGGGTGATGACTTGCGCGTACGCACCCTCCGGCTCGTACGTGGCGTGCGGCGGGCTCGACAACATCTGCTCCATCTACAGGTCACTTACCCTATTTAAACACCTAAAACCAAGATTTAGATATAACATTCAGAAAAAATAACTTCTGCAGCGGGCTTGATAATATCGGCTCGGATCTTAATAGGATACTCGCCGGTGGCTTGATTGACAACGTCTGCTCTATCTACATTCTGAAAAAATGAACTCTTCTGCATCAGGTTTGACAATATCTCGCTCATGGAATGCAAAACCGCCACATTTCGAAAAAAAATGTAAAATAGACTATATTGTCCTGAAATATGGTTACTTTTTCCATACTTTTAAATTTCGGAATGTGACGGTTTTGCATTCAATGAGCGATCTGCTCCATCTACAGGTGATTTCTAATTTATTTATTACCAAGACTAAAATTCAGAGGTGTACTGAAATAATACATTGTGCATCAAGGTAGGTAAGTACGGAATTACTAACGAGTGTGTTAGAAACCCGACGCCGCAGGCGGAGGGCTTTTAACCCTTAATAAGGCATCAGTCACACCTAAATTTCATTGGCTTTGACATTAATTAAGTTACACAATAAGTTTCAAAATGAGGTGGTAAATAAATATATTACCATTGCCCTATTAAGGGTTAATGACTAGAGTTAGTATTCCGCTTACCGACCGTGATGCAAACATTTTTCATCACACTTGCCGACCAAAATAGTACATTACGACACGAATTTCATGTTTCTCGCACTATCGTAATGTACTAGTACAACAACCTAGTATCGGCGTCCCACGACGGCAAGCTGATCGTATGGGACAGCCACACCACGAACAAGGTCCACGCGATCCCGCTCCGCTCGTCCTGGGTGATGCCTTGCGCGTACGCACCCTCCGGCTCGTACGTGGCGTGCGGCGGGCTCGACAACATCTGCTCCATCTACAGGTCACTTACCCTATTACCAAAACCAACATTTAGATATAGAATTCAGAAAAAATAACCCCAAGATCAGCTATCACCGCCGGGTGAGTATCGCCGTGTCTCTTTTATTTACACGGGAGTGTGTATCTTTTGTTCGTGTTTATAGCTATAGTTTATAGCTTAGTAGCTCGTGGTGAGACCAGTGCCTTAGACTTCCTTAGAGTTTCTTAGACTTCTTTAGAGGAGTCAGGTGTGTACTGAAGAAATACTGAAAGTTAAAGCTACGACGTTTTTCTTCAGTTCGTAATTAGATACTCGCCGGTGGCTTGATTGACAACATCTGCTCTATCTACAGGTGATTTCTAATTTATTTATTACCAAGACTAAAATTCTGAGGTGTACTGAAATAGTACATTTTGCATCAAGGTAGGTAGTATTCCGCTTACCGACCGTGATGCAAACAATATTTTTCATCACACTTGCCGACCAAAATAGTACATTACGACACAAGTGCGAAAAACATGAAATTCGAAACGAGTGGCGATGTTTTAAATCGCTTACCGACCGTGATGCAAACAATATTTTTCATCACACTTGCCGACCAAAATAGTACATTACAACACAAGTGCGAAAAACATGAAATTCGAAACGAGTGGCGATGTTTTAAATCGCTTACCGACCGTGATGCAAACAATATTTTTCATCACACTTGCCGACCAAACTAGAACATTACGACACAAGTGCGAAAAACATGAAATTCGAAACGAGTGGCGATGTTTTAAAACACGACCGATATGGAGTGTTTTTCCCACTAGTGTCGTAATGTACTAGTACAACAACCTAGTATCGGCGTCCCACGACGGCAAGCTGATCGTATGGGACAGCCACACCACGAACAAGGTCCACGCGATCCCGCTCCGCTCGTCCTGGGTGATGACTTGCGCGTACGCACCCTCCGGCTCGTACGTGGCGTGCGGCGGGCTCGACAACATCTGCTCCATCTACAGGTCACTTACCCTATAACCAAAACCAACATTTAGATATCAAATTCAGAAAATAACTCTTCTGCAGCGGGCTTGATAATATCTGTTCCATCTACAGGTGACTTACCTTATAACCAAAACCAACATTTAGATATCAAATTCAGAAAATAACTCTTCTGCAGCGGGCTTCATAATACCAAGGTAAAACCAAGATTTAGATATAAAATTCAGAAAATAACTCTTCTGCAGCGGGCTTGATAATATCTGCTCCATCTACAGGTGACTTACCCTATAACCAAAACCAACATTTAGATATTAAATTCAGAAAATAACTTCTGCAGCGGGCTTGATAATATCTACTCCATCTACAGGTGATTACAACTGTTAGACCTAAGACTAGTCAGATGTGAACTGAAGATACACTGAAAGTTAAAGCTACAGCGGTTTTCTTAGAATCTTAATGGGATACTCGCCGGTGGCTTGATTGACAACATCTCTATCTACATTCTGAAAAAATGAACTCTTCTGCAGCAGGCTTGACAATATCTGCTCCATCTACACGTGATTTCTAATTTATTTATTACCAAGAATTACTAACGAGAGTGTTAGAAACCCGACGCCGCAGGCGGAGGGCTTTTAATGACTCGAGTTAGTATTCCGCTTACCGACCGTGATGCAAACAATATTTTTCATCACACTTACCGACCAAAATAGAACATTACGACACAAGTGCGAAAAACATGAAATTCGAAATGAGTAATGATGTTTTAAAACACAACCGATAGGGAATGTTTTTCGCACTGTCGTAATGTACTAGTACAACAACCTAGTATCGGCGTCCCACGACGGCAAGCTGATCGTATGGGACAGCCACACCACGAACAAGGTCCACGCGATCCCGCTCCGCTCGTCCTGGGTGATGACTTGCGCGTACGCACCCTCCGGCTCGTACGTGGCGTGCGGCGGGCTCGACAACATCTGCTCCATCTACAGGTCACTTACCCTATAACCAAAACCGAGATTTAGATATCAAATTCAGAAAATAACTCTTCTGCAGCGGGCTTGATAATATCTGCTCCATCTACAGGTCACTTACCCTATAACCGAAACCAGCATTTAGATGTAAAATTCAGAAAATAACTCTTCTGCAGCGGGCTTGATAATATCTGCTCCATCTACAGGTCACTTACCCTATAACCAAAACCAACAGTTAGATGTAAAATTCAGAAAATAACTCTTCTGCAGCGGGCACATTGATAATACGCTACGTTGATAATATCTGCTCCATCTACAGGTGATTACAACTGTTAGGCACTGGTCTCACAGTAGTTCTTCAGTACACATCTGACTCCTGTCTTAAGTCTAAGGCACTGGTCTCACTGCGAGCTACTAAGCTACGAACTATCGGCTATAAACACTAACAAAAGATACACACTCCCGTGTCTCTTTTATTTAGCTAGTTAAAGCTACTAGCTACGACGTTTTTCTTCGGTTCGTAATTAGATACTCGCCGGTGGCTTGATCGACAACATTTGCTCTATCTACAGTTTGTTCTTTGGATCGTAATAAGATACTCGCCTACGGCTGGATTCATAGCATCTACAGGTCGCACTAGTGTCGTAATGTACTAGTACAACAACCTAGTATCGGCGTCCCACGACGGCAAGCTGATCGTATGGGACAGCCACACCACGAACAAGGTCCACGCGATCCCGCTCCGCTCGTCCTGGGTGATGACTTGCGCGTACGCACCCTCCGGCTCGTACGTGGCGTGCGGCGGGCTCGACAACATCTGCTCCATCTACAGGTCACTTACCCTATAACCAAAACCAACATTTAGATATAACATTCAGAAAATAACTTCTGCAGCGGGCTTGATAATATCTGCTCGGATCTTAATAGGATACTCGCCGGTGGCTTGATTGACAACATCTCTATCTACATTCTGAAAAATGAGCTCTTCTGCAGAAGGTTTGACAATATCTGCTCCATCTACAGGTGATTTCTAATTTATTTATTACCAAGACTAAAATTTAGAGGTGTACTGCAATAGTACATTGTGCATCAAGGTAGGTAAGTACTGAATTACTAACGAGAGTGTTAGAACCCCGACGCCGCAGGCGGAGGGCTTTTAACCCTTAATAAGGCATCAGTCACACCTAAATTTCATTGGCTTTGACACTAATTAAGTTACACAATAAGTATCAAAATGAGGTGGTAAATAAATATATTACCATTGCCCTATTAAGGGTTAATGACTCGAGTTAGTATTCCGCTTACCGACCGTGAATCAAACAATATTTTTCATCACACTTGCCGACCAAAATAGTACATTACGACACGAATTTCATGTTCTTCGCACTCGTAATGTACTAGTACAACAACCTAGTATCGGCGTCCCACGACGGCAAGCTGATCGTATGGGACAGCCACACCACGAACAAGGTCCACGCGATCCCGCTCCGCTCGTCCTGGGTGATGACTTGCGCGTACGCACCCTCCGGCTCGTACGTGGCGTGCGGCGGGCTCGACAACATCTGCTCCATCTACAGGTCACTTACCCTATAACCAAAACCAACATTTAGATATTAAATTCAGAAAATAACTTCTGCAGCGGGCTTGATAACATCTGCTCCATCTACAGGTCACTTACCCTATAACCTAAACCAACATTTAGATATAACATTCAGAAAATAACTCTTCTGCAGCGGGCTTGATAATATTTGCTCCATCTACAGGTCACTTACCCTATAACCTAAACCAACATTTAGATGTAACATTCAGAAAATAACTCTTCTGCAGCGGGCACATTGATAATACGCTACGTTGATAATATTTGCTCCATCTACAGGTGATTACAACTGTTAGGCACTGGTCTCACAGTAGTTCTTCAGTACACATCTGACTCCTGTCTTAAGTCTAAGGCACTGGTCTCACTGCGAGCTACTAAGCTACGAACTATCGGCTATAAACACGAACAAAAGATACACACTCCCGTGTCTCTTTTATTTAGCTAGTTAAAGCTACTAGCTACGACGTTTTTCTTCGGTTCGTAATTAGATACTCGCCGGTGGCTTGATCGACAACATTGCTCTATCTACAGTTTGTTCTTTGGATCGTAATAAGATACTCGCCTACGGCTGGATTCATGGCATCTACAGGTCGCACTAGTGTCGTAATGTACTAGTACAACAACCTAGTATCGGCGTCCCACGACGGCAAGCTGATCGTATGGGACAGCCACACCACGAACAAGGTCCACGCGATCCCGCTCCGCTCGTCCTGGGTGATGACTTGCGCGTACGCACCCTCCGGCTCGTACGTGGCGTGCGGCGGGCTCGACAACATCTGCTCCATCTACAGGTCACTTACCCTATAACCAAAACCTACATTTAGATATAACATTCAGAAAATAACTCTTCTGCAGCGGGCTTGATAACATCTGCTCCATCTACAGGTCACTTACCCTATAACCAAAACCAACATTTAGATGTAAAATTCAGAAAATAACTCTTCTGCAGCGGGCTTGATAATATCTGCTCGGATCTTAATAGGACACTCGCCGGTGGCTTTATTGACAACATCTGCTCTATCTACAAGTCACTTACCCTATAACCAAAACCAACATTTAGATATAACATTCAGAAAATAACTCTTCTGCACCGGGCTTGATAATATCTGCTCGGATCTTAATAGGACACTCGCCGGTGGCTTGATTGACAACATCTGCTCTATCTACATTCTGAAAAATTAACTCTGCAGCAGGCTTGACAATATCTGCTCCATCTACAGGTGATTTCTAATTTATTTATTACCGAGACTAGAATTCAGAAGTGTACTGAAATAGCACATTGTGCATCAAGGGAGGTAAGTACGGAATTACTAACGAGAGTGTTAGAAGCCCGACGCCGCAGGCGGAGGGCTTTTAATGACTCGAGTCAGTATTCCGCTTACCAACCGTGATGCAAACAATATTTTTCATCACACTTGCCGACCAAAATAGTACATTAGTATATTAAGTGCGAAAAACATGAAATTTGAAACGAGTGGCGATGTTTTAAAACACGACCGATATGGAGTGTTTTCGCACTAGTGTCGTAATGTACTAGTACAACAACCTAGTATCGGCGTCCCACGACGGCAAGCTGATCGTATGGGACAGCCACACCACGAACAAGGTCCACGCGATCCCGCTCCGCTCGTCCTGGGTGATGACTTGCGCGTACGCACCCTCCGGCTCGTACGTGGCGTGCGGCGGGCTCGACAACATCTGCTCCATCTACAGGTCACTTACCCTATAACCAAAACCAACATTTAGATATAACATTCAGAAAATAACTCTTCTGCAGCGGGCTTGATAATATCTGCTCCATCTACAGGTGACTTACCCTATAACCAAAACCAACATTTAGATGTAAAATTCAGAAAATAACTTCTGCAGCGGGCTTGGTAATATCTGCTCCATCTACAGGTCACTTACCCTATAACCAAAACCAACATTTAGATATAACATTCAGAAAATAACTTCTGCAGCGGGCTTGATAATATCTGCTCCATCTACAGGTCACTTACCCTATAACCAAAACCAACATTTAGATATAACATTCAGAAAATAACTCTTCTGCAGCGGGCTTGATAATATCTGCTCCAGCTACAGGTGATAACAACTGTTAGGCACTGGTCTCACCGCGAGCTACTAAGCTACGAACTATCGGAGTCAGGTGTGTACTGAAGAAATACTGAAAGTTAAAGCTACGATGCTTTTCTTCGGATCGTAATCAGATACTCGCCGGTGGCTTGATTGACAACATCTGCTCCATCTACAGGTGATTTCTAATGTATTTATTACCAAGACTAAAATTCAGAGGTGTACTGAAATAGTACATTGTGCATCAAGGTAGATAGTATTCCGCTTACCGACTGTGATGCGAACAATATTTTTCATCGCACTTGCCGACCAAAATAGTACATTACAACACAAATGCGAAAAACATGAAATTCGAAACGAACAGCGATGTCTTAAAAGACGACCGAAATGGAGTCTTTTTCGCACTAGTGTCATAATGTACTAGTACAACAACCTAGTATCGGCGTCCCACGACGGCAAGCTGATCGTATGGGACAGCCACACCACGAACAAGGTCCACGCGATCCCGCTCCGCTCGTCCTGGGTGATGACTTGCGCGTACGCACCCTCCGGCTCGTACGTGGCGTGCGGCGGGCTCGACAACATCTGCTCCATCTACAGGTCACTTACCCTATAACCAAAACCAACATTTAGATGTAAAATTCAGAAAATAACTCTCCTGCAGCGGGCTTGATAATATTTGCTCGGATCTTAATAGGACACTCGCCGGTGGCTTGATTGACAACATCTGCTCTATCTACAGGTGACTTACCCTATTTAAAGACCTAAAACCAAGATTTAGATATAAAATTCTGAAAAAAATTACTTCTGCAGCGGGCTTGACAATATCTGCTTAATCTACAGGTGATTTCTAATTTATTTATTACCAAGACTAAAATTCAGAGGTGTACTGAAATAGCACATTGTGCGTCAAGGGAGGTAAGTACGGAATTACTAACGAGAGTGTTAAGGTGCGGTTAAACTAAAAGAGCATTCGCTGTTCTAACCTCCCACTCTACGAAATTCGATCGGTGCACAAAACGTGATTGGTTGATTTCGTAGAACGGGCGCTAGAACAGCGAATGCTCTATTGGTTTAAACGCACCTTTAGAAGCCCGACGCCGCAGGCGGAGGGCTTTTAATGACTCGAGTTAGTATTCCGCTTACCGACCGTTATGCAAACAATGATTTTCATCACACTTGCCGACCAAAATAGTACCTACATTACGACACGAATTTCATGTTTTTCCCTCTAGTGTCGTAATGTACTAGTACAACAACCTAGTATCGGCGTCCCACGACGGCAAGCTGATCGTATGGGACAGCCACACCACGAACAAGGTCCACGCGATCCCGCTCCGCTCGTCCTGGGTGATGACTTGCGCGTACGCACCCTCCGGCTCGTACGTGGCGTGCGGCGGGCTCGACAACATCTGCTCCATCTACAGGTCACTTACCCTATAACCAAAACCAACATTTAGATATCAAATTCAGAAAAAAATAACTGCAGCGGGCTTGATAATATCTGCTCCATCTACAGGTCACTTACCCTATAACCAAAACCAACATTTAGATATCAAATTCAGAAAATAACTCTTCTGCAGCGGGCTTGATAATATCTGCTCCATCTACAGGTCACTTACCCTATAACCAAAACCAACATTTAGATATCAAATTCAGAAAATAACTCTTCTGCAGCGGGCTTCATAATACCAAGGTAAAACCAAGATTTAGATATAAAATTCAGAAAATAACTCTTCTGCAGCGGGCTTGATAATATCTGCTCCATCTACAGGTGACTTACCCTATTTAAAGACCTAAAACCAAGATTTATATATAAAATTCAGAACAAAATAACTTCTGCAGCGGGCTTGATAATATCTGCTCCATCTAAAGGTCACTTACCCTATTTAAACACCTAAAACCAAGATTTAGATATTAAATTCAGAAAATAACTCTTCTGCAGCGGGCTTGATAATATCTGCTCCAGCTACAGGTGATTACAACTGTTAGACCTAAGACTAGTCAGATGTGTACTGAAGAAACACTGAAAGTTAAAGCTACAGCGGTTTTCTTCGAATCTTAATAGGATACTCGCCGGTGGCTTGATTGACAACATCTTTTTCTACATTCTGAAAAAATTAACTCTTCTGCAGCAAGCTTGACAACATCTGCTCCATCTACAGGTGATTTCTAATTTATTTATTACCAAGAATTACTAACGAGAGTGTTAGAAACCCGACGCCGCAGGCGGAGGGCTTTTAATGACTCGAGTTAGTATTCCGCTTACCGACCGTGATGCAAACAATATTTTTCATCACACTTGCCGACCAAAGTACATTACGACACGAATTTCATGTTTTTCGCACTTGTCGTAATGTACTAGTACAACAACCTAGTATCGGCGTCCCACGACGGCAAGCTGATCGTATGGGACAGCCACACCACGAACAAGGTCCACGCGATCCCGCTCCGCTCGTCCTGGGTGATGACTTGCGCGTACGCACCCTCCGGC
>JALPQI010008910.1:0-43457 GCA_025490895.1 Thaumatotibia leucotreta
GGCGCCAAGGCTGTCTAGCAGGAGTAGACCAAAAATTGACAAAAAAGGAAGAGAGAGTGCGCCAAAGGAAACTTAAGGAAGAAATAAGAAGATTACAATACGAGTCTTTGAACTTTCATCTGCATGCGATCGTTTGCAGCCTCAGAACCCTACTTCATCCGTTCACTGTTTATCAGATGGATCTTCTGACAGTGAAAATGAAGTTATTTTCGATGAACCCGAGCCACTCGTGACTGAACTGACATTACCTCCTGCCATTCAAAGGGGTCGCAAGGATTTTATTACGCCAAAGTTAGTAGCAGCTTTAGATAGATGCCAACTAAGTACAAGAGATTCTGTTTATGTACTGCAGGCTGCAATTGAAGCATTGGGTCTAAACAGCGCTGATTATCCCGTTAATAAGTCTTCAATACAACGAATTCGAACCAAGGCACGAAAGGTTAGGGCAGAGATATATTCCATCTAAACAAGAAAGATCAGGTACTTTATATGCCAAATGTTTGGATGATTTCGTATCTACAAAGAGCAGAAATTTGTTTTCACGCTTAAAAATTGATTCGAGTATCTGTTTCACTATGGAGCAAAAATGAAGCATATTTGAATGCTAAGACAAAAATTTCAACCCTAATGGTAGTAAATGATACGTCAGAAAGGGCCGTTCAATAAATGGTCCACCTCATCGAAAGCCTTTCTGAAATCCGTGAATATCACATCTACTTGTTCCCTTCTGTCCAAGGATTCAAACAGGTAATTGGTATAGAGTGTAAGATTGGTAATTGTGGACTTATTTTTCATGAAACCGTGTTGTTCGGGTATAATAGCTTTAGCAACACAGATTGGTTAGGTTTCGAGGCTAGGGCGGAGTAAATGGCGTAGTCCATAAATACTTAAATATTTTTAATCAACTGTTTACACATCCTCAGGGTCCAGGAGTGAATACCTACCTCGCAAAATAGCTACATGGCAAAAAAACTACAACGCTAATTGTCTATATCGCCATAAAACCTACAGAGAAAGTTGTCTACCTCGCAAAATGTACACACAGCAGAAAGCCCACGTTGAAGAAAACCCACTACTCTTAAATGCCTCCTTAGTATTAAGACTATATTGGTAAATGACTCTGTCGCAAAATGACTACTTTTTGAATATATGGTCAACAAACATATTTAATCAAAAATGATAATTTATTTTATGCTTCTATTATATTTTTATTTATTTTGTAATGTAATTTCTGGCGGAGGCCTACAACCAAAAGTGGTTGCTAGTGGTGATTGTGATGTGTCAAAAAAAAGCTTAATATCGAAAAAAGTTTTCACATTGATTTTAACAGTACCTAATAATACTTTGAAGTAATCCTACATGCTTAATTTACTCAATACAAGTACTAGCCACTTGTAATGAAGTGTCATTAATGTTATATAAATCGTCGAATTCATAATTCAAACCTGAAATAAATTACAGTCATAACATAATGTCATAAGACAGTTTTCTTCTCCGTTAGCAGTCATTGTGATAGAAAATGGCCCAGGATAAAAAAATAAGTTTTATTACTAATCAAAAAGGGAAACCAGCTCTTCTTTACAAAGGTCATCGCTATAATTTTGGTAAGACAAATCAGAGCGGTACCAGTTTATGGAGATGTGTAAACAGAGACGAATGTTCGGCTTCAATCTCCCTAAATGAAAAGAGGGACGAGATTATCAGACAAAGCCACCACAGTTGTGCATCGCATCGCGAAGAAAATGAAAGAGCTTTGATGATGGATGCCTGTCGGCAAGAGGTATGTACGAATATGGAACCTGTCAAAAAAATTTTTGAGAAACACGTGCTAAAGCATCAAAGTAAACTACCGTATACTTTATTGATGCCATCTTATTCTGAAAAAAAGGATAGCCTATATAGAGCAAGAAAAGCTTCTTTAGGTTTACGACGTACGGAATTCAATTACATTGAAGATGTAAAGATACCGAAATTACTAGCAACTGATTTTATGGTAGCTGATAGTGGTGAAGATGACAAAATTCTGGTGTTTTGTTCGAAAATTGCACGAAAAACTAAAATGTCCGCTGTAAACAGATGTTTCTTTGGTGATGGCACCTTTAAAAGGTGCCCTAAGCCATTCAAGCAATTTTTTTCTATACACGTGGATTTAAACAGCTGTGAAGAGTATACCAACGTAATACCAATCATTTATGCCTTACTACCGGACAAAACTGAACTAACTTACAAAAGGTTGTTTACTATCATTAGAGACATACTAAACTTCAACATAGAGAAATTTAAGTGCGATTTTGAACCAGCTCTGATGAATGCATTCAAATCAGTGTTTCCCCAGGCGGCTGTAACTGGTTGTTACTTTCATTTTAATCGGGCCATATGGAAAAAAGGAGACGAACTCGACGTTCCACACAAGAAGACGATCAGGTTATCTTCAAATTTACCGCTCTTGCCGATGGGTTACACAGAAGAAGGTTGGAATTGTTGAACAAGCTCCCACAGATGATGCAACGAAAAAATTTATAAAATATTTGAAACGACAATGGCAAAAATCTTTTTCAGTGATATGTTGTGGGGAAGAAAGACACAGAACAAATAACACGTTGGAAAGCTGGCACAGGCGAATGAACACTCGTGTACCCCACAAGGCCACTTTAATTTTATTTTTATATATCCTTAGACAAGAAGCTAAGCTTAAGGATATACGTTTGAAGCAATTTTACTTCGAAAGGACACGCAGACTGCGACGTCATGTTCAGTTTGACAAGAGGTATAAACATGAGATTTTAAGTTTGCAGCAGGGGAACATTAGCGTGTTGCAGTTCCTGGAAAATGTTTCGCGACTGGAATTACAAATATTGCGTCTTAAGAAATAATGTTTTTAATACCTAATAGTTGTTCATTTCTTTATGTTTAAGAAGAGTTGTCATGAATTTCTTTTTGAATTAAATATTATTTTTAAAGTAATGTTTTTGTTGACTATACATATAGTAGTATTTCAAGAAGTAGTCATTTTGCGACAGAGTCATTTACCAATATAGTCTTAATACTAAGGAGGCATTTAAGAGTAGTGGGTTTTCTTCAACGTGGGCTTTCTGCTGTGTGTACATTTTGCGAGGTAGACAACTTTCTCTGTAGGTTTTATGGCGATATAGACAATTAGCGTTGTAGTTTTTTTGCCATGTAGCTATTTTGCGAGGTAGGTATTCACTCCTGGACCCCATCCTCATACTAACAAAACCAAAAAAAAGGGGGGCGGGGGGGGCGCCTCAAAAAAGAAATAATCTGAACCTCCCCTACCTTAACCTGGATAGGTTCGTTAGGTACCTTTTATCCCTTAGAGCGGAAATAGAAGCGCAGCGGGGCTTCGTCGACCGGTTCCCAGGTCCAAATTGCTCACTAAAATTCTTAGGACAACAGGGCGAATTATTTAAGAATAGTTAAGTATAAGGAATAATAAAATTAGTTAGTTAAAGGTAATCACTTTTAGTACATTAAATAGTAGGAACATCACCATTATGCACAATAATTTTTCGATACATATACATTAGACACGAAAATCATTAGTATATCGGGAACCCTAATGACAGCCGAGCTAAGAGGCCTAGCTACTTGTTACTCGTTACAGAATCTTGTATCCACGCATCTACGCAGTAGTAGAAAACGAATGGAGAGTTCTAAGCTTGCGTCCATGCATAGATGCATACTCCATAGAAATAACTTCCTTCATAAGAATGTAAACCCTTCACATAACAAGACAAGAGTGAATCGTTCTATGTCTAACACGGGAATGAATTGATGAACACTGCAGTAGTGACCTTTTATACTGTCAGGTCACCAGCCACCTGTTCATAGGTTGGTATCATCTACCTGCAAACCTGCATGGACCAAGCAAAGACCACTCCAAGCAAAACATTGCTTATCGTTTTCTAGATTTAGTAACTCATATCTCCGACACGGCCATACTGACAAGACAAGCGTCCTCGCTTGTATCTGAAACAAACACGTACATCAGTAATCTTTGTCACCACTCGGTTACTCCTGACCAAATTATCTGTCTACGTAAAATCAACTCAACTCAAGGAAAATAATTTTATTCTTTGCAACTGAATTTAGGATCACTTAAAGTCAATTCATTACCACCAATTTAAATGCAAGACCAGACAAGTACCACTTGGCTTTCATAGCCACCTTTTACGTAAAACACATGACGGCAAACTTTCGGAAGCAGGTCTCTCATTCGTGGCCTATTGGTTATCACATAACCACACTACGCGCATCCCCAAGGGATCGCCGAGTCAACCCTATGACTCTACGGTCTCTACAAGACCCGACCTCCGCCAGAGCTTATCGCGCACCGCGTACCCACGGACTACTCAAAGGTAGACACCGACTTCTAACGGGCTATGGCTACGATCAAGCCTCTGGTACGGTCGACCAACCGAACTGAGAACCTCATCCTTCATGCCACAACAATCTTCATCTACTTCACGTGGTACTTGGCTTTCTAGCATTTTCATTAACAACAAAATGTTATCTGTATTCAATCATTTATGAACTTCAATTTGTTAGACAATTTTGATAGTGCCACCAGCTCAGTTTCAGTTACCAGTAAAATCAAAATTAAGGAAACACAAGTCACGTTTATGTCTACCGGAAACTCACATTGTGACATAGTCACCTCATCCCGTTTAACAACAATAACTTATTTTGTGGCATTACCAAAATGATCTCAATTAATGAATGATTCAAATTAGTCAACCTCTCGACTCAAACAAAAACGTAAATTACTCAACCAGGTTACATCATAACCATCCGATTTCATTTCAGTCCATCGGATTGTTAGGATCCAATAACCTATCAGAAGTTAACCATCTCAGCCGCGTAAGTGCTACTCCTCGCAAAGAGTATACTGCACATAAAAAGCAGTCCACGTGCACCTTTTACATGCTCCGGAACTTCCGATGCGATTATTCGATCACGCTCAATCCCTCGGACTTGCTCTCGGTCCATTGAAAGCTCACATGACTGATGATTAGAATTCATTAAATTTAAAAATTACCCTTTCCGCATTTAAAGTAGTTAATAGATGATTTTAATGCCGCAATTCAGAATCATATTTTCTTAAGGTACTCGTTTAATCAACCCAGGGAATTAAAATCAACTTCATTAACATTCGAAATAGACTAGTCAGTCTAACTATGTACTTACTACTTTACTAGCCAGTAACCGACACAGTTCTACAATAGTCAAATGAAACACTTCAACAAACCAACAAATGGGTTGCAGTACTCACAGCAGTTACAATACTCCAGATGCTACACCCAGCAACTGAGTCTTAACAACCACCTACATGGCTGTCGCACAATCTAAACGCCTTGACCACATACACCATTAAACCAAACGAACGCCACTCACAATCGTGGCCGCACTGAGACGGAAAAATAGATCCGATTTTACACCTACGACTACGAATGATAAATGGTGTATGTAGTCTGAGAAAACTGAACCCAACAAAAATGTAAAAAGTTTCATTCCACGATTGCAAACTAATTGATTAATTTCAATAAAACTTACAATTTTAATTGAACTAAGGAAGTCAAACTGAAACTATTGACAGCCCAAATAATAAGAAATTATTATCATCACCATCATCATGACAGTCATCATGATCATCATCATGACCACCATCATGACCACCATCATGACCACCATCATGACCTTCACCATGACCTTCACCATGACCTTCACCGTGACCTTCACCGTGACCTTCATCGTGACCTTCATCGTGACCTTCATCATGACCTTCATCATGACCTTTCAGAAATTATTATAACCGATCTCAATGCGTTTAATAAAACTTGTTTATTTTAAACTTGCGTAACTGTAACATTGATGTCTAATTTAGTTTCAATTTTGCATTTCTTCCTCCATTTTTTTTTAACTCTAAAGAATCGAAAGGGAATAAACCCTCGATGGCTACAACAACATTAGTTTCACCAATTAGCTCAGACCTCAAATAGCCAAACAAAATGTGAACTTCTCACCGGATTAACAACGTCTCTGTTGTAATGTTGTGGACACACCACGCATGGCACCACGTGTTCACGGTAGGATGCAGCGACACCAGTCTTCATCCTCTGCCATGCCGTCGGGACACGATGACAGCAACATTCATGATGCCGGCAGGTTGCTCTGGTTCAACACGGTGAACTGAAAATATCAAATTGTACGGTATCAGTTTCATCACAGAAATAATTTGCACGCGGGCTCAGCCCGATGAGGTTGGGCTCTAGCGAGGCTAGAAAGTTAGGGGTATTGGCATCTAGTACACTTTGTCATTAAAATAATGATGGACTTCACTTTACTACAACAAAGTTAATCTCGCAAATAATAAAACGTTTTGAGGACACAAAAACTCACAAACAAATGTCAACCGTTAATTTTTAAATTACTACTTCGAATTTCGCATTAAAACAATTGGAACGAAACCTGTCCTTTTATTTCTGTTGCTTCAAAACTCGCATCTTTGGCAGCTTTTCTCTTATTTTCTTGTACACCTTGCAATAAATTGTCAGAAATTGCGCTCGTTTCATCGCCACAACGACATCGCCATCACGGCCGAAAACGCTGACCACTTCACAGTGATCTTGTTGATCTTGAGGTTGAACATCTGTAACGGTAATTTCATACGCATAGAAAACTTTTAACACAAGGCATGGATTGAAAATGTTTATCACTATCACAAATTAATTTTTGGTAGACTCGAAAACAAAACAAAACAAAGGGCTACCTGCCCATATTTTGGTACTGCTAGTATTTCACAACTAAGTAAGTAATAAGTATGGGTCATGATATACTTTGAAATCACTAGAATTACTGTTTTTATTTTTTTTTTTCCAATAGGGTAGGATACCTACCCACACGTTTTCTTACAACAGTAATCACAAAAAAAGAACAAAGCAGTTTTCTAAATCACGACTCAAATCAAACTTAACTGCAAACATAGTGAACAATCATTACCTTACCAACTGTTGTCGATTTTAAACCTTACCGTTTACATGTGATACAATACCAGTACTCACTGTTACGTGAGCCTTGAGTCTTCATCCCACTTGCTGATATCGGGAACCCTAATGACAGCCGAGCTAAGAGGCCTAGCTACTTGTTACTCGTTACAGAATCTTGTATCCACGCATCTACGCAGTAGTAGAAAACGAATGGAGAGTTCTAAGCTTGCGTCCATGCATAGATGCATACTCCATAGAAATAACTTCCTTCATAAGAATGTAAACCCTTCACATAACAAGACAAGAGTGAATCGTTCTATGTCTAACACGGGAATGAATTGATGAACACTGCAGTAGTGACCTTTTATACTGTCAGGTCACCAGCCACCTGTTCATAGGTTGGTATCATCTACCTGCAAACCTGCATGGACCAAGCAAAGACCACTCCAAGCAAAACATTGCTTATCGTTTTCTAGATTTAGTAACTCATATCTCCGACAAGTATAAAAAATATTTAGGAACAACCAAGTTAGAATTAACAATTTCGGCATAACAAAAATATGCGCAACAATGTTTATGCCATTCATTTTTCGGCGTAAAGTTATGCGACAAATTTTTCGAAATAAAAACATGCCACCCGATATAGACCCCGTGGTGAAATGGAAACCATTGCATAAACAGCAGATGGCCCCGTCCTCCTCCACAGAACAGGTATGTCCAGAGTGTAACTGACCGCACTTAAAACACTTGGGTTTGGATCTGCAATTAGTCTTGGTGTGGCCAAATTTACAGCAGTTGAAGCATTGGATTGTGGGGAAAATATAAAGATTTACAAAAAGTGCATTATAACACGAGAACATCCGTTTTGGTAAAACTTGTCCGTCAAAAGTAATAACAACTATCTCGGAAGGTTGCCAGGAAATAGAGCCATTATCTACCACTCTACGATTCAATCGACGCACTTTTAATACTTTTCCGCAACCAATAGGAACAGAAATATTCCCAATAATTTCGTCGTCCGACCATTGTGTAGGGATGCCGCGAGTTAAGCCCATGCGGGTCACTGAAAATGTTAGTATAAATGCAGATAGATTACTCAACTCGAGATACGGATCTGTGACAAATAAATTTGCGTCTTTGTGAATAGAAAAAGTCATGGAAATTCTAGTCCTACCAATTCGTTTTACACTTCCATTAATTATGTTTTTAAAGTGGTTTTTTTACTAGAAATTTCCCAAAAGCCACCGGGTGCAAGGACGAGTAAGATACCTCTTGCCTCCCCAGGTTGGCTCCTGTATAGGTCCAAGGACATCGCTGTGGATCAGCTGTAATGCTTCATCAGCCCTCTTCGCCTGTGCCTTTGGGTAAGATGCAGCTGACATCTTTCCCTCAAAACAGGCAGTGTAGTTCTTAATGTCTTCATCCTGAAACATTATACCACATGCACAATCCCTCAAAGTTTTCAAACCTTTTATGGACAGACAGGCAAGTTTTTTATGCCACAGTTGCGCTGGGAGATTGGCAGCTGAAGTGGCCCTCGGTGATTCCTGGCTAGCTTCCAGGAACAAAGAGTGATCCACGGGTGAGGTCTTGTTAGTCACAGACACAGAGACATTCCACTTGTACAAACCATTAGAACAAGTACGCAACGGGGTTGTCAAATTAGTGGCTTTGCTCTCATAAATGCTACAACCTTTTTTATCAAACCATACGCTATATCCAGACTCAACTAACTTTGATATCGAAATCAAGTTGCACGAGAGTTTAGGCACATACATGACATTTGACAATGTTAATGGACTTACCTCGTCTTTCAATGAGAGTCGCATTCTCCCTTTGGCCTCACAAGTTATGGTGTTGCTATCAGCAACAACTACATTGGATTTACACGGTAATATATGAGTTAAAAGCTTCTTATCAGTAACCATACTATTCGTGGCTCTAGAATCCAAATAAAAACCAACTTGTGTATCTCTAGCCATGAATGCTGCTACCATGTTGGTCCGGTCAGCATCAGCCGATGAAGTCTTCTTCTTGTTCTTCGCTTTCAGCTTGAAACATTTGGCCTTTGTGTGACCTTGTCTCTTGCAAAAGGCACATAGTCTTCTTACTAATTAAAGCACTTGTAGTGTCTATTGAAGATTTTCTAGAGTTTTCCTGAAGTAAGCGGGTCTTGATTATTTCACATGTAAGCGTCTCCGCTGCTACCACAGTGGAAAGGTTGGACACAAGGTACAAACCTTTATCTTCAAAAACCTTAGCTACCTTCTGCCAGGCTTCTGTTGGCGTTGCGACGTTACGGACATACTGGTAAAGATCTTTACTCAGCGAAAGACAAATCCGTGCTAACGCACGGTTATTTCGGTCGGCGTTATCCTCGGTTCTCTCGGCGGCTTTCCACAAACCTTCCAGAATTAACACGTTCTTCGTGGTAAATTTCCATGTGTGATAGTTCGACGTACCTTGTAGTTTTTCTATCGCCGACACGTACCCGGTGAGGTTATTATTTGATGTCATACCAAAGTCCATCTTGCCAATTGTATATTGAAGTTTATTTATATAGCCCAAGCAATGGTATACGTCGTTAAGTACTTAAAATACTGAGTTCTTTAAATCTTAAAATTCGCTGGGCCCATAACCTGTGACGGATTGTCACGCAAATTTCTGATATTCAGTATATCGCCGTTGGGATGGAATGCTTGGGCCTTTGTTGGTATAGGAACTCCGTAGTGTAAGGTCAAAATTATTTAATGGTCCACACTTATAATTAGGACATTATTTGTATTTAAAAAAAATAATTTCTTACATTGTGTCAGATCGTCTCGTTAGCCATTTTTGGAAAAAAGGTGTTGTATATTGAATAACATTAAATAAATATTCAAAGATGTAACGTGCTTTATTTGATAGCTAGAAAATCAATCAATGCATGACATTTTATGTTCATATGTTCTAGACATAGATTTCTAAACCATGTAGGTCTAACACTCTCCCTCGTTATAAATTCTAAACTTAGGCTACAAGTTTAACAGTGTTGGCGCTTTCCTTATTCTTGTGCTGCGGCGTAGTACAGGCTCAGTAGGAACCTCAACTGTCTGTGGCAATGTCGCATTCGATGTTGAAGCTTGAGGTTCTGGTTGTGCATCCGTAAGCACAGGCAAGTTTACCGAGTCAGACACGCTATTCTGCCCCTTACCTGGACTTGGTGCGTTCTGAGCTTCCTGAACTTCATCAGACATCATTGGTACAGTTGTTTCTGCATCTAATTGAATTTGCGTAGGTTCAATAGTCGGTACACTCGGTCTGGGTAAGTAGACGTATGGAACATTCCCATTGCATGACGTCTTTCTAATTTGATCTATATGTCTCTGGTGTAATTTTCCTTCGACTTCCACCTCGTAGTGGAGTTTTCCGTTTATTTCTGTAATTGTTCCGAACTTCCACTTATTGCTGTCATACATTCTTATTTGAACTCTATCCCCTCTTTTAAATTCTTTTTTTATATACTTGTCATCGTTATCTTTTCTCATCATTATCTCTGGTCCTCTCTTAACTAAGTCTATCCTAGTTCGGTACAATCTTTTGAACATCATTTCTGCTGGGCTTAAACCCGTGGCGCTGTTTGGGGTCTTTCTGTACATCATTAGAAATCTCTGTAACTTATCTTGTATTGTACCCTGTTCATTGGCCATTGCCTTCAGCTTTCTTTTTACTGTTTGGACGTATCTTTCTGCTTGGCCGTTCGTCGAAGGATGAAATGGCGCAGTAAATTTAGCCTGAATTCCATGTAACTTTAGGAATCTTTGCATGTCTTCCGACCGGAACTGTCTGCCGTTGTCTGAGACTTGTGTAATTGGTAGACCAAATGTAGTGTATACCTTTTTAAGTATATTTATAGTTGCTGTTGAAGTGATGGAATTTGTAGGTATCACTTCTAACCACTTCGTATATGCATCCACTACTATGAGGAAATAGTGGTTCATAAATATTTTAAATTCCATCACAGATTAGATATTTTAAATTTAAGTAGTTAGTGCTTAGGTATATATTAGTTTTACATTATTACTTGTTATGATTAATCAGTGCTTTCTTAACTGTGTTTTTAGCTGTGTTAGGTTTTTTTTTCTAGCGTTTCTACTACTTCTTTGGGTAAACTGTTCAGGGCACTAGGCAGGTACGACGACCAGCATCTTTTCCCGTATTCATTGATACTTTTAGGTATTTTAAAGTACGGTTCATTCCTTAGGGTCCGCAAGGGGGATGGTCTGTTGTACCTGTCCAGCTCACCCAGCCGGTGTTTGTATTCTAATATTACAGCAAGTTTAACTTTATCAAACACACTCAGCGTTCTACAATAGTTAAATAATTTATGATAGTTGTTTTTATACTGAAGTTTTATTTTTAAGGGAACAATAGTTTTTAATAATCTTATTTGGATATTATATATTTTTTGTAAATATGTATTATATGTTCGCCCATAGCTAGATATGCCATAGCTTATTACAGAGTCGGCTACTGCCAAGTACAGCATTCGAAGTATTGTATAGGGCATTTTATACTTTAATATACTCAAGTTGCTCAGGATTGCTCGAAGTTTATTGCAAACGTGGTCGACATGCGGCCCCCAGTTAAATTTAGTGTCAATTTTGAGTCCTAGATAGGTATGTTGATCAACAACTTCTAGTTTTTCACAGTTGCAGCATGCCGACCCTGTATGCATACATATGTGTTCATGAGCAACAACACTAGGTGTGTATGTAGTTTTAACATAAGGTGAGTGAATATACATTATTTTAGTTTTTTTATAGTTTAGTGACAGCCCAGCGTCATGCGCCCATTTACATAAGGTGTCAAATTCACTTTGCATTTGACTCTCCGCTACCATGAATTCTTTGCTGGCTGTTATTAAGCATGTATCGTCAGCAAATTGGTATACAGAGGCCGTCTTGAATATGTTGCACATATCGTTGACATATATTAAGTATTCTGTCGGGCCGATTATCGAGCCTTGAGCCGTGCCGTAATGACTTTTTCTTAGCTCACTAAGGTCTCCGGCGATACTGACTGTGTTGTACCTATTGTGGTGGTAGTCTTTGAACCACGTTACTGCTGGCCCCTGTATACCATTTTGCTGAAGCTTTTTAAATAAGGTTTCATGGTGCAGAGAGTCAAATGCTTTACTGAAATCAATTAACACAATTATTACATGTTTTCTATTGTTTAAGTGGCCATTTATTTCGTCTGTAAATTGAGCTAGAAGTTGTGAGGTACTTTTTCCTTTTTGAAAGCCGAATTGTTTCTCGTGAATGATGCCATTTCTCAATAAAAAGCCATTAATTTGGTTTCCTAAATATTTCTCTATAATTTTGTCTATGGCTGAGAGGATCGTAATAGGTCGATAGTTATTAGTATTAGTATAGTCGCCTTTTTTATGAATAGGCCTAATTAATCCTACTTTCAGGTTGTCAGGGTATGTTGAATGTTTTATGCATTGGTTAGTTAAATATGTGAGGACTGGGGTCATTTCCCGAGTTTAAAATATCTACTAGGCTAAGCTTAGTTATAAAATCTCAGAATTTAGAGATTGTAGCTGAGTTCCCAAATGTACACAGAATATTAATATTAAGGAAATAAACAGTTTAAATTTTAATTTTTTTTTTTTTTTTTTTAAAATGGTCCGGCATAGTCTATTATGTACCCGGCTCCATGGCTCTTTTGGATATTCCCATGTATGTACAGTTACTTTGATGGGATTTTTCTGCATCAAACAACATACTTTGCACTTATTTACCATATTCTCAATGTCTGTGTCAATATGTTTCCACCAGATATAGCTTCTGGCCAAGGCTTTCATTTTAACTATACCTGTATGAGCCGTATGTAGTTCCTCTAATATTTGAGATTGTAGCTTCTTAGGAATGACAACTCTTATACCATAAAAAATGCATCCATTTTGGAGCGAAAATTCGTGTAGCCGATTAGGGTCGTCTCTACCCGACTGTATGTCTGTGTAAAGTTTTTGTAGTTCCGGGTCCTTTAATGTAGCGTTTTTTATTTCTTGTAATGTTATTGGCATCTCTGAAATCTGATTTAAATAAAACGTGTCATCATCTGTAAGTGTATCTTTTGCTGTATCAGTAGGATTGGGTAGTCTGGAAAAATAATCGGCATTTGCATGTTCAGTCGTTTTTCTAAGTTTAATATTGTAGTCAAAACCCGCTAAGAAATTTGCATAGTGTACCAATCTAATAGCAGTAGTTGCAGGTGTCGCCTTTTCAGGATGTAATATTCGTGCTAATGGTTGATTGTCGATTATCAATGTAATTTTTCGTCCATAGCAATATTGGAAAAATTTCTTAAGGCCCCATATCAGTGCTGCCGCTTCTTTATCCAGCTGACTGTATCCTTTTTCTGCTTTAGATAAAGATCTAGATGCGAAAGCAATAGGTCGTTCAGTCCTGTCTGGGCATTTTCGCGAGAAGAGATACACTCAAAATTTAGCATGTCCCATACATTTACGAAGTAAATAAAAATAAAGTGGGCATAATTTGGAAAATGTAAATATACAGTTTGGTTCCAATTTTCATTTACTATTTGAAAAGATCCGATTGAATGTATTGTTTAATATTAATTTATGTATAAAATATTTTTTTTCTACGCGGCTACCCCTACTTTTTGGCATGTCCCA
The DNA here is from genome assembly GCA_025490895.1 of Thaumatotibia leucotreta. Lineage (NCBI taxonomy): Eukaryota > Metazoa > Arthropoda > Insecta > Lepidoptera > Tortricidae > Thaumatotibia > Thaumatotibia leucotreta. The sequence goes on from JALPQI010008910.1 coordinate 13,693, forward strand.
ACTCGATCAACGACATTTCAAATACATTTTTTATGCTTGGTTTAATATCAGATCCCATTTTATGGCATGATATTGGTCTAAGATCATAAAGCAGTATACATTAAAAACGTACTGCAATAAAGAATGCTACCCGTATATATTAAAACAATGAATTTAATTTTGTCCCATGATTTAAAGTGGTAGTGGAAATCCACTTTGTAACCATTATTTTTCAAAAAGTAAACAAAAATCTTCCAAAGTAGAAATTAAACTTTAACATATGGCAACACCAGGATTAGACGTCATTAAAACTTCACATAGTCAGCCATTTTAAAATGTTGCCAGTTGAGAATCAAACTCGTAGGAGTAACCGTGCAAAAACAAGTGTCTACTTTGTAACCGACGACTTAAGCAGGTAAGTCGGTTTTATTTTTGTACTTCAACTGTTTTTCAATATATTAATAGGTTGTTTATCGATTGTATTATTCAGCATAAAGAAATACTTTTATTAACAGTCGGTAATTCAAAGTTTTAGATCGTGAACCATGGACGCGTTACTTCCACTTTGTTGGGTTACATATATGTGGAACTCCATAGTTACAAAGTGAAAGTATAAAGGCGACTGCACCAGGTGATTTTTAAGGCTGGAGAAAATTAATATTGTATTAATAGCACGATTTTAAGAGTGTGCCGCAATTAACAATTGATTCTGTAAGGCTTAATTTTCGCTTCCTTCCTTCACAGCAAAGTCTCGTCGTGGATAATACTTTTTTTTAAATTTAGGAATATTTTGAGAATATTATATTATTTCATATTTATGCTCATGTTAAGTGGTTTGTTCCTATTTTCTTGTACCGAGGTATATTTTTCAATAATACACATTATTTAGTCGTTTTTTAAAAGTTTTACTCATTGATTTCAGTTTGGATCGAAGATAATGAGATGAATGAGCCACATGGAGATGATTCCATGAATGCTGTTACACTTTCATCAAAGCGACACATATTTTCACCGGCATCGACCACTTCAAATGGTCAAGTTGTTAAAAGAAAATTAGACGTACAGCTCAATCTTATGGCGCCGAAACAGAAGAGAGTGAAAATCCTTTTACCCACACATAAAGAAAGCCGAAACTCGTCCCCGTCGTTAAAAACAGTGGTTACACGGCATTTTGTTTGCTGGTTGTGTAATCTCCGCCAACTGTCTTACAAAAATAACATGGTTCAGTGTATTAGCTGTGTGGGAACACACGTGTAAGGCTAATCCCACTACGTTGCAGAAATGGATCGCCGCGCGGGACGCGCGGGGGGTTAGCATCCACGTACGTTCTCACGGGCCCCGTTTATGTCGAACACTTCCTACCTAACTGTGTACTAATGAACACGCCAATTAAATGTAATATTAAATAATTAATTTGATTTTCAATGGGTCACCACCAATCCTAAGTCCCTAGGACCTTGAGCGTGCGCACTACTATACAAGTCGCACAGTGGTGACCCCGACGTGATTTAAACATCATAACGTTAATCAAGACTCAAGGTCAACGATGCCGGACCCGCCAACCATCCAGAGGACCGCGGGACAACCAGCCGGAGGAGCTGCCGCTACCGGAGACGCCACCGTAAGCGCACAAGACATCAAACCAGACATTATGGCAATTTCCCTGTCGTCCCGCCTCCCGGAATTTTGGATGGATCAGCCACGAGTATGGTTTATTCGTGTCGAGGCCATACTCGCACCGCAGAAGCTGGGAGACGATTCAAGGTTCGATCTCGTGGTCGCGAAGCTGCCTAAAGAGGTAATTGTGCAGCTCACGGATTTCCTGTCTCGCCCGCCGGCCGTCAACAAGTTCGTCGCGCTTAAAGCCAAGCTGCTGTCCTTGTTCGAGGACACAAGGATTCGCCAAATTGAAAAATTGATTGGCGAACTGGAACTCGGCGACTCAAAACCAAGCCAGCTACTGAATAAAATGAGGGACCTGGCACGTGAGAACTTCCCCGACGAAACCCTACGAATTTTGTGGCAAGGCCGACTACCAATAAACGTGCGAGGCGTCCTGGCTGTTGCAGAAACAAGTGACCTCGATAAATTAGCCATTATCGCCGATAACGTCACCGAAGCTACGCGTCACAATTATGTGTCCGAAGTGAAGCAACCGTTGCCATTCGGTAAGCCACTGTGTGACAACAACGCGTCAACCTCTTCGCAGTCAGAGATCGCATTACTGACTAAACAAATCGCCAAGCTCACCGCACAGATGTCGAATTTTGAGCGTTCAAGGCCACGGCACAGAGGCCAGAGGCAGCGAGGACGCAGCTACGGAAAATCGACGTCGCGCGCTAGGAGCTCTTCGCGCGGACCGCCACGACGCACCAAGGACAATCCAGAATGGCTATGCCGGTATCATTTCGAGTTCGGCGGGAAGGCCCAGCATTGCTTCCAGCCGTGCGCGTGGAAATCATCGGATTCGGAAAACTAGAGGCGATGGTGCAGTCGTCGACGGAGGTCTGCACTACATCGGTAAGCCGTCGTTTATGCGTTACGGATAGGGAAAGTGGACTTAAATTTCTAGTAGATACGGGCGCCGATGTTTCGATTTTACCGCCGACGAATCGTTTTTATAGTGACGAGTGCGCGAGATATAAACTTTATGCCGCCAACGGCACGGAAATAAAGACTTTTGGAACTAAAACGTTAGTGTTGGACCTTAAACTACGTAGACAGTACCGTTGGGAATTCGTCGTCGCCGATGTTAAGCAGCCTATTTTAGGAGCTGATTTTTTAGCCCATCATAAGCTGCTTGTTGATTTAAGTGCACGTAGGTTGATAGACATGACAACATTTCTCAAGGTCACGGCGACAATTGTAAGTACTACACAGCCCTCTATTTTTGCAGTTAGTGAGGAGCATCCCTTCCGTAATCTGTTGTCCAAGTACCCGGAAATTACCAAACCCGCTTCTTTTAAAGATACCGCACCACATAACGTGCTGCATTACATTGAGACTACAGGGCCACCAGTTTTCGCGCGCGCAAGGCCACTTCCCCCAGAGAGGTACAAGAAAGTCAAAAAAGAATTTGAATTGATGCAGGAGTTAGGTATTTGTCGCCCTTCGAAAAGTGCTTGGGCCAGTCCGCTACACGTGGTAGCGAAAAAGAACGGCGATATTCGACCTTGTGGAGACTACCGGATGCTTAATGCCATAACTAAGCCCGATAGGTACCCCATTCCGAGACTTCACGATTTTACCTTCATTCTGGCGGGGAAACAGATATTTTCTAAATTAGATATTAACCGCGCGTACCATTGTATTAGCGTTGCGCCAGAGGACATAGAAAAAACCAGCATAATCACTCCTTTTGGATTATTTGAGTTCCCGCGCATGAGTTTCGGCCTTAGGAATGCAGCTCAGACATTCCAACGCTTCATGAACAACACTGTACTTCAAGGTTTGGATTTTCTTTTTAACTATCTCGACGATGTTATCATAGCTAGCGATAACAGTGAGCAGCATGAGCAACATCTAGCGTTAGTATTCGAGAGGTTCACAAAGTACGGAATAACGATTAACCTTGACAAATGCTGTTTTGGACGCCCTTCGGTTGAGTTCTTGGGTCATCATGTCTCGACGGCAGGTATCAGGCCGCTCGAGGATAAGGTAAGGCTATAGTCGAATTCCCGAAGCCAGAGACCGTGGAAGGCCTGCGAAGATTCCTTGGTATGCTGAATTTCTACAGAGGGCACATACAAAACGCAGCCGTCAAGCAAGCTGAGCTAGATAAGTACTTAGTCAACACCAAAAAGAGAGACAAGTCCAAGGTTGAGTGGACAACGAAGGCAGAGGAGGCATTCGCGCAGTGTAAAGCAAGTCTTCAACAGGCAGTTACACTCGCGCACCCGAAGCCCGACGCCGTATTAGCCCTAATGTGTGACGCTTCAGATATTGCCGTAGGCAGTGTCCTTCAACAAAGTGTAAATAACTCATGGGAACCGTTGGGATTTTTCTCAAAAAAATTGTCCTCGGCTCAAGCTAAATACAGTACGTACGATCGCGAACTTCTTGCTCTCTACCTATCAATCAGGCATTTCCGTAAGTCGTTTGAAGGTCGCCAATTGACTTTGTATACGGACCATAAGCCCTTATGTACAGTGTTCAATAAAGTAGGTTACGATAGCAAGGAAAGCCCCAGACGCGCAAGGCAACTCCTTTTCATAAGCGAGTTTACTACAGACATACGTCACATTAGCGGCAAGGACAACGTGGTAGCAGACACGCTGTCTAGAGTAGAAACAATTAATTGCCCATCTGTATTAGATTTCTTAGAATTAGCCGACTCACAAGTTAAGGATGATTATGTTTTACGCATGGCACAGTCGAGTCCTAATGACGCAAGCAAAGTTCAGCTTAAACTCTTGACCTTGCCGACTTGCAGTAAGCCAATACTTTGCGAAACATCTACACGCGAGGCTCGACCTTATTTACCTTTAGAGTTCCGCCGGAAAGTATTCGACAGTTTGTATTCATTAAGTCATCCCGGTATCCGTACTAGTAGAAAAATGGTTAGTAAGCACTACTTTTGGCCCGAATTAAATAACGATGTAGGTAATTGGGCTCGGTCCTGTATTCAATGTCAAAGGGCGAAAGTCAGCCGACATACCATGTCGGAGCTAGGTACGTTCCCGGATTCAGCCGCTTTTGAGCACATTCACGTAGATATTGTCGGAGCATTACCTACAACTTCAAACGGGTATAGGTATCTTTTAACCATCATAGATAGGTATACGCGTTGGCCCGAGGCATTCCCTATTGTCGAAATAACCGCTGAGGTAGTAGCTAAAACCATTTACGAGGGCTGGATTGTTCGCTACGGTTGCCCGCTAAGGTTAACTAGCGACCAAGGACGCCAGTTCGAAAGCAGGTTATTCGCAGAGCTAATGAAGTTATTGGGGGTAGATAAGATAAGGACCACCCCCTATCGTCCAGAGTCTAATGGTCGTATCGAACGTTTTCATAGGTCACTCAAAGCTGCGCTCATGGCAAAGCTCGGAGATGGAAGCTCTTGGGTAGACGTGCTTCCCAGTGTCATGCTCGGGTTACGCACAGCAGGTAGGTCCGACAGTGGCATAAGCGCAGCGGAAATGACGTTCGGGCGCACGCTTCGCCTGCCAGGAGCGTTTTATGAAACGATGCGGGATAGGGACCCCGTCGACCCTTATAGCGAGGTAGAGAAAATTAGGGATCACATCGCTAGCCTTAAGCCGGCTTTGAAGCGCAATAGACAAGATAGGACTATTTTTGTTCATAACGACTTGCGCACGTGCACGCATGTTTTCCTAAGAGACGACACAGTGCGCAAGCCTTTAAAACCACCGTACGATGGACCATACAAGGTCATCGAAAGGGGTGACAAAGTATTTTTAATACAACTTCCCGGTAGACAAACTCGCGTTTCGATCGATAGGCTAAAACCTGCATTTTTACTAAATTTAGATTCAGATCAAGACGAGGCAGAAAGGCAAAGCAGCTCGCAAAGTAAGCAGACGTCCCAGGATATGGGGGATCGGGAATCGCCATCAGTGGTACCATCGCCCATACCTGTACCGGTGCCGGTGACTAGGACAACACGTAGCGGAAGGTCCATTAAGAGACCCGTCCGATTTTTAATTGACGATTGAGATCGTTATTAACATACGTGCACAAAAATATTTAAGGATCGATCCGTAGTATTAGTACATAAATGTAAGAATTGTTTATAATGATCTGTTTTACTTAAGTTTGTGTCAATCAATAAGTATCTACTAAAATGAATAATACCTAATTACCTATAGCACTAAGTTGCATTGCTGTTGTAACATCGTACGGTTCTGCCGACCGAGATGCAACGTCAGTAATGTTTACGAGGTCAAATCTTATCCAAATGAATCACTAAACCTTATGATTGTTGTGAATCTGTACTTTGTTAACTTTACCATTTTATATCTTAGGTTGCAACCTAGTTAAATAATGTGTTATAGTAGATACATTTTGAAATAATACGTGTTGTATATAAACAGCGACACCGACGAGACGTAACCAATTCCAATTAGAGAGCGGCGTAAGCGCTACTGTCTTACCCTTTCACAATAAATTTCGACAATATTTTTGGAAAAATGGGCCTAGGACAAAGTAGAGACGAAAAGTCCCAGAACAGCAACATAGCGATTGCCCAAGTTCAATCGATCTCCGGACAGGTTGAAACTAAACTTAATTACGTCGGCATAGGGCTCATCGCAGTTGGTGTAGTCCTATTCATCATGTTGGTGTACGTGCTACGCGCCCGATGTAAGCGTCACGTCCGGAATTGGTTACGCAAAACCGTCGACTCGCTACCGCCTTCTCCGGCAACTCGAGCAGGGAATGTGATACCCGAACAAGTGGTGTACTAGTGGGTTAAATCAAAGTGTTTTGTTTTGTGTTTTATATTTTTATTACCTGTATATTTTATTTTCCTCTATTGTGTGTTATTTTTATTTTTTTTTTCAAAAAGGGGGGATTACTGTGGGAACACACGTGTAAGGCTAATCCCACTACGTTGCAGAAATGGATCGCCGCGCGGGACGCGCGGGGGGTTAGCATCCACGTACGTTCTCACGGGCCCCGTTTATGTCGAACACTTCCTACCTAACTGTGTACTAATGAACACGCCAATTAAATGTAATATTAAATAATTAATCTGATTTTCAATGGGTCACCACCAATCCTAAGTCCCTAGGACCTTGAGCGTGCGCACTACTATACAAGTCGCACAGCTGTAAAAATTTCGTATGTCGAGCTTGTACCGGAAAAGTACACAGTATACACTACATATGTGATAAATGTTTTAATGGCAGTAATTAAACACATAATAGTACTTAGAGCAATAAGGGTGGTAAAATAAAGAAAGGCCGATATGGCTGACTTTTGCAACCCGAGCCGCAGGCGAGGGACGGCTTTCTTTTTTACCTCCCGTGTCTTTTACATCATTTTATGTGCACACTAAAGCTATATTAACTAACTATCTGATACAGAGGCTTTCTGGAGTACCTATATATATATATAGTTGATTTGTTTTCGCATTGTGAATTTTCCTTTACTATTCCACTTTGTAATTGATGCGTTCAGTTTTATAACTGTCCTATTTTGTTTCGTGAAAAAATACTTTATTTCTTAGTATAAGTAATGACGAATAATAAGACTGATTCGTATTTCTTGGCCTTTTATTTAAATAAATAAAATTTAAAATAACTATGCATCATATGACCTAAGACGAATAATGCCAAAAAATCCTAACAGAAAGGACTAGGGGAGACCAGGTATAAAAGTAACGCGGGATGAACGTAACAAATTCATTTAAAAATTTTCTACGACATCTATCCGAACGTCCTTCAGGGCATTAGATGCCATTTCGATTCTCCCCTAACCTCAGTTACACCCACGGTGCTGTGACGGCAGGTTATGCGTGTAGTGCTATGGTCCCAGAAAAATGCGTCAAAAGTAAGTTTTTAACGATTTTTTCAATCTTAGCTAGATTTTTCATGGTAAACGCTATAGCTTGCGTTTTGCATGGGTGTTGTAAAGTCACTAATCATTTACAGTTTGAGGGTTGCAAATCAATGTTTTAATGATGCTTTTTATGTTTTTTTGCTACGTGTTTGTGGGATTCTGGAAATTCGATACCCAGGGATGATTGAAACAACTTGTTACTTTCATCCCGATTTCCAAATTGGAGGCTCATTGGTACACGTATGTGCTAGCGTTTATTAAATGACTCATATACTTAGTGCATTTTTGTTGCAGAATGTCTAATATACACAAAATAACAACAGACAGAAGTCCAACAAAATTGAAATTATAGCTTTAGCTGCAGTTGAGGTGATCCTTTTTTTAAATGCCCTACAGGGACGCAGCAAAGACGTACCAACTGGCTCACATCACTTTATATAGACATGTAAAGTAAAGGAAAGCTTTACTTGAAAGTTCAGCAGCACTACCCAAGGCGGGATTTGTTTCTGGAAACAAATATTCACTGTCAGTGAGGAGTAAAACAATTTTTTTATCATATTAGGTACATTGTATGATTAGCTTAGTAGTGTACTCAGAAATAAGGACAATGCAGGAAGCATTTAATTCCTTGGATTACACCTAAGCATTTGTTTATATGCCATTTAGAATAAGACAGAAAGTTGATTGCTCTCACGTCACTCATATATCCTATAGGTATAAATTAATTTCGTCTCATATAATACCTAATGTTAATTACATTCATTCATTGTTAATGTTCGTCTTTGAGATAGTGATATTGTAAGACTGTTGATTACTTAAAAATACTAATTACACATAATTATATTGATTATTTTATAGTTATTTACATTGTTTCTATTATCCCTATGCACTGTTACAACCAGCCCTGGGGGTAGGGATAATTGCAACAAATTCCATCCTTCACTGTGAGCCATTTTTCTGTAAAACTATTCGATGTATGAAGTTTATTTTGGTACCAAAAGATACATGAAATATGTGTCTATTGCACATAAAGATGCAAAGTTTGACAACTGCTACCAAAAAAATATAAAAAATCAAAAACTGAAAATTGTTACGTTCATACCTGGTCTCCCCTACCAAGTAACAAAGTGGAGATGTTTCCGTTTGAAATAAATATAAGATATATTACATGGAAATATTCTTCTGTCGCATGTATACCATATAACTGTTAATAAATTGAATACATAAAGACAAATACAATACAAGGATTGTATTATCAATGATTTCATTTAGAAAAAGTAACAAAGTGGAATCTTGATATGCAAAGTAGTCGGCAATAATTATCCTTTTTTGATCAATATATTGTTGTATTATCATATATTTTGTGATATCCTGCAAATATACGAGTTTAAGTAATCAATTAAATTAATATTTAAGTAGGTTAGGAACAAAAATTCCATTCGACTCCACTTTGTAACCGTGACTGTTCTCGCGAAAATGCCCGTCTGGCATGTGATAACACCGCTCCGAATCCTGTAGGTGACGCATCTGTGGCAAGTGTCACTTGTAAATTTGCATGAAATGGTATTAGGACTTTATCGCCACATAGTTCTAGTTTTAATTCATTGAAAATCTTTTCGCATTCTTTTGACCAAATGAATTTGGTATCTTTTTGCAATAATTTGTAAAGAGGGTTAAGTCTCGAAGCAAGATTGGGAATAAATTGTTGGTAATAATTGATCATCCCCAGAAAAGTACGGAGGGATGATGTATCCGTAGGGCGTGCACTATTTTTAATGTCATTTATCTTGTCTTGCATTGGGTGAAGGCCTTTTTCGTTTATAGTGTGTCCCAAGTAGGTAATAGATCTTTGAAAAAATTTACACTTCTTTTTATTGACATGTAATCCACATTCCTGTAATTTTTGGAATACGGCCTTGATTCTCTGTAGTAGTTCTATATATGTATGCCCTTGTATGGCAATGTCATCGAAAAAACAAGCTGTACCTTTCATTCCTTGTAGAGTTTGGTCCATGTAACGTTGCCAGATGTTCGGAGCTATTTTGACTCCAAACATTAATCTCTTCACCTTGTAGGTTCCCTTGCATGTACTTATTGCTTGCATTGTGGCTGTTTCTTCATTTGTAGTCATGTGTAAGTATGCCTGATTAATATCTAGGGTGCAAAAATATTTCCCGCCGCTGAGTTTTGCAAATACCTCTTCTATTCGAGGAATCGGATAGTTGTCATCTTCTAGGTTTTTATTTAACGTAGCTCTGAAATCTGCGCATAAACGTACCTTTCCAGTTGGTTTTATTACAGGAACAACAGGTGTACCCCACTGAGAGTACGTCACTTTCTCTATTATGCCCTCTTCTTCTAATCGATCTATTTCGGCTTCAACTTGGTCTTTGAGAGCAAACGGCACTGGACGTGGCTTAAAAATGTGGGTACAGATCCTTCTTTTAATTTAAACGCAACTTTAAAATTTTTGATTTGTGCTACTTTTTCGGAAAATAGCTCTTTATGTTCTTGTAGTAATGTGTTCAGTTTATCCTTAAATTCATTTTCTGTAATATCTTGTTCCGTTATTTTTTTTATACCGAAGTCTATATTTAACGCTCTTAACCATTCTCTTCCCACAACTGCGTCTACGTTATCGTCGACAACAAATATTCTTCCCTCGATTTCTCTGCCTTTGTATATGATATTGACCTTGCAGATTCCGATTGGTTCCATTATTTGTTTGTTGTATGTTCGTAGTTTTATGCGTGTATCTTGAAGTAGCACATTCTTAAATTTTTTATCAAAGTATTGTTTTGAGCATGTTGTAACTGCAGCTCCAGTATCCATTTCGATAGTATACATTTTTCCATTTATCTGTAGTGTAATGTTGAATATCTCTGTTGATGAATGATCTTGAATTTTCCTAATTTCGTATATTTCTTCTTCACTTTCATAGAATGATAGGTCACTATCTATATGCAGTTGTTTTTGTTCTTTGAAGCAAACTGACTGTACGTGTCCCTTGGTATAACATTTCTTGCAATATAATTTGTTTTTCAGCGTACATTGGTTAGCTTTGTGGTTATCTTTTCCACATCGAAAACAGATAATATTTTCCCTCGTATTGTTATGATTTCCGATTGTATCCGATGTTCGATATGTATTTTTATTTTCATTGTATGTACTTTTATTACTGTTTGATGTGTTGTTACTGTATCTTTTCTTCATTGATACTTTGTTTATGTGAGGCTCTATTTCTTGTCCCATTTCTTTTGTTTCAGATTTTGATGTTTCAATAGCCAAAGCAATTTTGATTATCTCGTCAAATTTAGTTCCAGGAGATTCTTGTAGTAGTTTTTCTTTAATCTCAGAATTTCGGAGGCCGCGTATAAATTGGACCCGAAGGTGTGTGTCAAACGTTGTTTGTTTGCAATTATGGCATATGAAATTGCATTTACCTCCAATTTCTTTGAGTCCGGCTACATAATTAGCAATGCTTTCGCCCTCATGCTGTAATCGCAGGCAAAATTTGTGTTGTTGCGCTACTTCACCTCTGGTGCAATTTGGTTTTTTAGTATGTGTACTAGGTCATCATATGATTTTGATTCAGGTGTATTTGGTGCAGTTATATTTTTCAAAACTTGGTAGTATTTCGGCCCGATGCAGTTAAGGAAAATTTGTAGTTTTGTATTAGCGTCTGTAACGCCCTTAAGAGTGATGTAATTTTTTAGCCGTTGTAAATAACTGTCGAACGATTCGTGTATTTCATCGTAAGGTTGGAGTGTAATTCCGCTGACAGGTTTTGTATTGGCGCTTTGGTTAAGTAATGCGCTTTGTAACATTAATTGTTGGGTTTGCATACCTTTCATGGTTTCCATCATGTTGGAAAGAACTTCTGCTAGCTGCTCCATTGTAATATATTTTTGTTTTATATGTTTTCCAGCTAATTATTAATATTTCGCGTGGATATTTATATATTATTTCAATCACAACTCGTCGCCATTCTGTTGTATATTGAATAACATTAAATAAATATTCAAAGATGTAACGTGCTTTATTTGATAGCTAGAAAATCAATCAATGCATGACATTTTATGTTCATATGTTCTAGACATAGATTTCTAAACCATGTAGGTCTAACAAAAGGGGAGAGTAGATAACATAGAGTTGCCGCATCGACAACAGATACTTAGTTACTTAAGGGCTAATATACATACACACACTCCAACGACATCAAATACCTAATTTACAATTTGCCAAAATAGCAATAGACATCATGCATTTTAAACCAAAAAGTTACCTTGTGGTTTACGATTATTATTCAAAATGGGTGGACATGAAATACAGATGGAATAAGAGTGCTAAGTCTATTATCGAAGTCTTGACAGATATTTTCTCAAATTTTGGGTTTCCTAAGGAAATGATTTCTGTATGTACCATTTAACTCCAAGGAATGTAAAGATTTTGCTCGTGAAAATGGATTTAGTTTCACATATACAAGCCCTAGGTACCCCCAATCTACCCAGCTATCAGCTATCACCGCCGGGCGAGTATCGCCGTGTCTCTTTTATTTACACGGGAGTGCGTATCTTTTGTTCGTGTTTATAGTCGATAGTTCATAGCTTAGTAGCTCGCGGTGAGACCAGTGCCTTATGGTATGGCAGAGAGAGGCGCACAGATAGCAAAAAAGATTTTAATTAAGTGTCATGAGGATAACACGGATTTTAGATTAGCATTAATAGCATTACTTAATTATCGAGCACCTGTTTCAGGTACGAACTTATCACCATCTGAGTTAATGTTTAACATGCTAATACTCAATACCTGTTGCCAAAGATAAATGCTAATCTAAAACACGAGTTTGACAGAACTAGGATAAGAAATAGTAGAAATGATAATAAATCCAGTCGATATAAGAAGCCATTCCAAATAGGTCAAACAATATGGTTTTAAAAAGAACCAAATAAAAATATTTGGTTAGAAGCTAAAATTGTTAGTTTTAATGGTAAAAGAGCCTATAGTGTAGCTGATAATAAGGCTTGTTCACGAAATAAAGTAGCCATTGCTGTATTATTCTTTTTTTATCCCCCATACCAAGGTATGAGACCATACCTTGGTATGGGTGTTATTACAAAAAGTGCTCTTTGTCTATCTTCTCGGACGCTATGGTTGATACTTATATGAATTTCTGGAATGGACTTTTATTTAAACTTCTGGATTTAAGTAGTGTTTCTTCTTATTATACAATTATAGGTCATTTAGTTTCCCAATGGGTCTTAACTAAATTACAATAGCGATCCTATAACAAACTGTGAATCTCGTGTCTACAATTTTCATTAATTATTTCAAGACTAACATTGTTGAAATCCTCTGAAGTTCGCACTTTTTTGGGCGTGAACTTTTGCATTAAGCATTATATGAAGTTATTTCAATTTTGACGACTTTTCAGCGAATGCTTTTGGATATTGGATTGTTAAACATAAACCAGAAGAATCAATTTACAGTCCCATGGCTGTTAGAACTACATGGGACTGTTGCGTAACAGTAGAGACTGATTTTACGATGGCTACTTTATTTCGTGAACAAGCTTTAACAATGTTATCTATGACAGAACCTCTTTTCACATAAGATCTCCTTAGCTGGGCCGGATGTCTCACCGGTTCTGTAAGCAAGTCTACCACCATGGGTTGAATGTGTGGCACTAATAGTGTTATTAGAATAAGCATTATTGTACAACATTATCCTCGTGGTAACCGAAGAAAATATCATTATTGTTGTGTATATTTTAATAAAAAACCGGCCAAGTGCGAGTCGGACTCGCGCGCGAAGGGTTCCGTACCATTATCAATTTATTATTAAAACAATACAGTTAAATTAATCTACCTCAAAAACTACAGGAGATAATTTAATCAAACCAAAAATCGTTGATAGACTTTATTAATGTGCATAACATATATTTTTTTTAGAATTTTATATCGCGTAGTTTAAAAAATAGAGGGGGAGGGACACATTTTTCAAACTTTGAGAGCAGATATCTCGAAAACGATTTGCTTAAATAATAATAAGATTTATGAGCCTTCATATCATTTTCAAAGACCTTTCTATTAATACCCCACACGCTTATATACAACTAAAAAAAAATTTCAGTCAATAGTCAAATACAAATTAGTCAATAACTGTCAACCTCGTCCAACAGGTGTCAACTGGATGCGTTGATGCGTTCGTGAAAATTACACAACAAATAGGACGCCCGAGAGCCGCCTTTTACACAACCCTCTGCGATTGTGAATATAAATAAACCCGAGAGGAATATCAATGTAAATCTAAGCATGACTTGTGAACAATTGTTCAGGTGCCAGATTTAAAGTTAGCGAATCGAAGTGCTTACACTGCTTACGTGAGGTGTGAAACGTACCTACAAGGTTTCTACGGAAGAAATTGACTCGAAAGAAAATTTAAATGGGTTTTAAACGGCTGGCGACCAGCTTCTAATCAGACCCGAACGAACCATGGACGAAATTCATCCGAGCCGCCTTGATAACTTCGCAACGAATATTAAGACCCTGTCAAACAACTCTCGTGTACTCTGCGCGTTGAAGTCAAGGTCTAGCGAGGACCTTGGACAAACCAGAACGGTATCCGCCCGACTTCAGTCAGTGTTAGAAAGGTTCAACACTGAGCTTTATCAATATTTCAACATATCCGTTGAGCCCAATCCTGATGAAGTGTCTCGTATAACCACCGACCAACTGGAGGGAGACGATACGCTATCTGAACTGAGAGCGAGTGACATCCAATGAAGCCATAAATAATCCTCCCTCCACGCTCGCCCCGCGCGCCCACAGAGGAAAACTACCCGAACTTGTACTACCCACCTTCAACGGAGACCCCTTGCGATGGACGCAATTCTGGGACCAGTTCAGCTCCAATATTGACCAGAGGGATGTGGACAAACTCCTGTACCTGAAGACTTCTTTGAAGGGCGACGCTAAGACCCTGCTTGTTACAGGGCGCCAGATAATCTAAGATGTAAACAACATAATATATATTCATACATACTTAAAGTAAATTAGCAAACAATATAATTCGAGCTGTTGATATGTTATATACAGCAATAGTATGTAAGTATTCCTAAGTTAGCGTTATATCCACGTGGGCCCTGACGCTTTGACGTCACAGGTATTAATTATAAAAAGCATGTGCATAAGGTAAACGAGTCAGTCTATCGAGTGCCATGTCCGCGTGCTAATCGCTTAAAATTGTAGTGTAAAAGTGGTGTTAAACAAATAAATATTTTTCAGTGGTATACTTTTGAGTTTCGTTTTTAAAAACTTCCACGGAGGCTGCCCTATAACAAATTGGTGGCAGCGGTGGGATGACACAAAGAGACGATATTAAGTTTCGTCATTCCGGATCCTAGGCCAGCGACGGATCCTAGATCGACGGTTAGTCTCAGACTTTTCTGAGTCCGCATCACTACGAGATCGACGGTCAGCCTCAGCATCTTCGCCGAGCCCGCATCTCAACCCCAGATCGACGGTCAGCCTCAGCATCTTTGCCGAGCCCGCACCCGGAACACCTTCCTACAGTTTATCACATTCCTGTGATTTTCTATTTCCTTAGTATCAGTGAAAGTAACTATTTAAGTTTCAAAATCTTAGTTTAAATTCAAGGGGATATGACTCGTATTTAAAGACTTGATATCTAATTCAGAATTAGCTTTAAAAATAAATTGTCCTGTTTATCTGCTATCCTGTACCCTGTACTGCATAATTATTGTTAACGAGTCCTCCCAAAATAGAACAACCTGAGGATCGATCTGAATCTCAAGGCTCGAGTTCAGACTCATCTGAATCCGATAGTACATCAAACAGCAAACGAGAAAAACCGCGTAAGATCAAAATGAGCGACAAAGTGATCCTATCTGTTTGAACTAAATTCATTTAACCCTACAACGGGGACCGCGAATCTCTCCGCCTTTTTGACAAACTGCGTAAACGCTTTAAGCCTAGCCAGTACAGAACAACAGAATGTTTTATGTAAATACTCGTATATTGTGTCACAATTAGAAGGTAAAGCCAAACTAGCTACATTCGGTGAAAAGAAACATTCTGTACACCTACTTTTAGAGCTTCAAAAATGTAAGCAATTCATTTCAGAATCCGTCACGGATTATTCACTGCGCGTAACGTCGTGTTTAACCAGAATTTTAGCCGACATTCAATATTCTTGCAAGGATAAAGAACAACTTCCAGGACGCATAGCCGCCATGGAAAATCTAGCCCTTAACACCTTCCTTCTCGGTTTGAACCCCGATTTTTCACACATAGTTCGAGGTCACAAGTGTCACAACCCTTCAACCCTTATTGAAGGGATCAGTTACGCAATGGAAGAAGAAAATATATTCAATCTCAATCATACCACTCCTAATACATTTAAAACATCTGTCGCAAACCGGGGCATACCTCATCAGAATGTTATCATGCCAAAAGGGAACGACATTCCTATCATGTACGACCTCACCAGCATCCCGTCGTCCTCAGCATCCTGATTCTTACTCCAGGCCATCTACAAGCGCAGATTACGGTCAATGCCAATTTTCAAATAGATCGAAAGTATGTGCCTATTGTAAAAATATAGGACATACAATAAATGAATGCCGCAAATGGCAATACAATAATAATATGCGCTTTAACGGCGGTGCCGCGTCAATTATGCCAAAGTTGCCGCCGGCGCTCAAATTTCAAACACGCCAAGCAACCAGGCGAATGTGGGACCGCATAATGGAGGCGGAGAGGCAGGGGCTACCTATCTGCGTTAAGTGGATTAAGGCGCATGCCGGCCTAGCAGGCAATGAAAGGGCCGACGAGCTGGCGAAGGCAGCGGCCATCAAACACAAGAGGGCCCCAGCCTACAACAATTTCTCGTTGTCCTATGCCAAAACTCTACTATGCGAACTAGTGTTCGCCTGGTAGAGCCCCCACATAGTAGAGCCATTAAGCATCCAAAGTGCGAAGCCTGATCATCTTTTTGGTATAGGACAACGGGAATTTTTTGTAGGAGGTAAAGCCTAAATCAATCACTACAATATGGCAATAAATCCCTTAAGGAACCGTAGGCCATCAGAACGCTGAACCGGTCATATCGGCTGTCGTTTTTCTCGATTCACGCTAAAAGGCCATTGTTAATCGAGGAAAACTACAGCCGGTACTGCCGTCCAGCGGTCTTAGGATTAACTCGGATAGGTTAGGTTATTTACAAAATTATGCTCTACATTTCGGGCACCGACAATCTGCCAACTTGACAGGCGATTTTCCTAATCCAGGATATACAATGTGTACCTATATCCCGGATTAGGCGACGGAACCTCGCAGCTTCCGTAGGCAGAGGGCGGAGTACGTTCCTGCGGTACATGTACTCCCCCCCATGTACCATTTGAGGCGGCGGTAGCTTCGGCACGCTCGGCAGTGGCGTTTCAACTCCAGCCACTGTCGCTGTATGGTATTGGTGTGAATTTTGACTGATACCAAAGGAGAGTCCGGAATAGCCTCGTCAAGTGCAGCAGCAGCGGGAATGTCGACCGTGCAGTTCACGTATTCCACACTGTGGTTTACGGTCGCATGGCCGCGCATTCCCAGCCGCAAGTGGACTCCTGTATATGCCCGATGCATATCGGACATAATGTAGGAGTCCTCTGCGACCGCTGCCTGGATTATGGGGTCCAGGGTCTGGCGATAAACATAAGCGTACCCGATGATATTTTCTGGTATAGAGGTGGCTTTCGTCCACCTCCTGGTGGACATCGTCATCAGGGTCGCCTATTTGCTGCCTATCGTGGGCTTTGGCTACCTCACACACTTCTCTTAAAAAGTGAAATATCTGCATTGCATTCACAACACTCACGCCAACATCAGTCGCACCCCCTTTGCTTTAGGCGGATCCGAATGTGGAATGGTAACTGCAGATTCATAGAACTATTGCGTGAAATGTGGTAACAATTTATCCAGAACGAAAAGAAAATATCGTGCTGAATTACAAAACCAGAACCTTACCAACAAAATTAAATCGAAAATAGTTTTTCCACAAATGTCTGCGAATTCCCAGAAAGTGGAGCAAGACGGCGGTTTTCCTGCTTTAGAAGTAAATTTTGAAGAATTAGATGAAATAGAAGAGAGCCAAAAATCCAATATAAGTCATCCGCAGACGGAGAAGAATTCTGTTTCGCAGCCAATAATCACTGAACCAATTTGCGACGATCTCAGAGTTCACCAGTGCTGCTGAGAAGAGTGAGAAGTCCCAGTCGCCCCGAATCAAATGGAGACAGCGGGTCGGACTGACAAAGCCAGTGAACAAGCATCCAAACAATTTCCAATCCAAACAATGAGTTTGAGGGCAAAAGCAAAACTAAGAAAGTATTGGCATTAAGAGCTAAAACAGTAAAAATGGACAAAACTGATAGTTTTGACGCGAAAGAGGCGGAACGAATCATAAGCAAAGAGAGTGCCCTATGTTTGATAAAACTTGTTCAAAAGGTGACAGAATTGGACATTTCCCTATGTGTGTCGAACACAGAAGAAAATCAATACTAAGAATAAGAAAAGAGTGAATGCAATAGAAGAAAGATCGGACTCTGAAGACGTATATATATCTTTCATAAATACTAAAGGATCTTATCTTCCAGAAAGAAAAAAAATATTAATTCAGGTTGGCAATGTGAAGTTTACAGCCTAACTTGATACAAGAGCCGAAGTAAATGTGATTCCCAGATATCTGTTTGGCAAAATAAAGGTGCACCTGACACCAAGTCGAACAAGAAATCTAATAACTTATTAAAAAAAATAAATCAACATCCCGGTTCTCGCCCAAGTGAGATTTTACCTGTTATAGTTCTCTATGTTAGAATATTTATTTTATACACAGGTAAGATATAATGGGGACGAAAATAGGAAAGGATATTATATGTTTATTATGTATTCAATACAATTCTAATGCATTACTTTTCATTGATATTCAACAACAATTTTAGTAACAACCTTATTGGCTTGATAAAACCTATTTTCGACCGCCCGGTTGAAAAAAGGAATTTTCGTAAAATATTAGCCGAACAAAAAAAACGATTTTACAATTCCTATAACAACATTTAAAAAACATAAGTTTTCAAATAAAATACAATATAACATGAAATACTTACTGCGTAAATGTGCATTCAGACCAAACGAGCATTCGCTATTCTATCCCCCACTCTACGAAATCAACGAATCACGTTTTGTGTAACTATCGAATTTCGTAGAGTAGGGGGTTAGAATAGAAAGCTCGTTTGGTCTGAATGCACCTTTAGACGTCGCGCGCCACAATTTTTTTTCACAAAAAACAACAAGTGGGCAATGCGATTTTATTACTTTACTGTTTATTGTTTGCTTGTACATGTTCCCGAGATGTTCAAGAATAAACAGTTTTAAATTTATGTTTCTCAATGCGAAGATAAGACTTCTTGCATGCAGTTTAAAAATAGACTACCATGTGGGCCAATAAAGAAGGTGTTCGGCAAACAGGCGTATTATATTGACCTATGAAACGACACTGAAAGGGAACATAAAGTCCCATTTGCAAGTCTGGAGAGTGATACAAGAAAAGACAAAATAACTGCACTCAAATCTTCGCTAAAAAGCAAACAAAATATTTTTAAGGTTCAGGTGTACCTACATGCGAGGTTACGAGTCGCAGAAAAAGTAGCGAAGTCTGGACGATCGTTCACTGACATTGAACTGCTTATGGAGTGCGTTTTGGTTATTGTTGAAGAGGTATGTCCAAATAAATATATATTTTTTAAAGATAATTTGTATAATTTGACTGAGCAACTTGAAGAAAAGGTTTAAACATTTCAATGGTTTTCCTTGGATACTGATGAACCAGGGTATGATTGCCCACTGATAGTGATTGCCCACTTTAAAAAAAACATAATTGAATGTTACTTTTGGATCATCCTTGTTGGATTAGAATTCCCTAGATGGCGATGTAATTTGATGTTTAGAAGATTTTAAAATTAACAACTGGCAACACTCTTAAAAAAAATAGTAATGGCGGATTTTGTCTAGATGGGTGAACGTGTTACTCAAACAGGTAAATATTTTAACAGTTTTCTTAATAGGGTAGGAGATCTGGCGATAGGGGTCATAATAATTCCCACAAAGACCATGTTTGGTTTTTTTAGTTCTTCGAACGTGTCTTATTAACATCCTAAAAGTAGAGAAAAATCCAAGTATGACAAATACGTTTTTTGGCCACTTAAAAAAAATATATATATATGAAAAAATCATGTGAGGTATCAAATAACAGGAAATTACACGCTGACAAGGAGTATAAGGTTGATTTAAAAAGATAATTACTAATGTACTGGCTGGAAAACTGAAAACATTGACGTTTAGTTGTCAAAATAAC
The DNA here is from genome assembly GCA_025490895.1 of Thaumatotibia leucotreta. NCBI lineage: Eukaryota > Metazoa > Arthropoda > Insecta > Lepidoptera > Tortricidae > Thaumatotibia > Thaumatotibia leucotreta. The sequence continues at coordinate 33,616 of JALPQI010008910.1, forward strand.
GTTTAACCATTTGAATAAGGATCATCAAAGGATCACCATAGCCATGTCTCGCTCTGAATTAATTATGTAAGTAAAATTTTTATTTTAGATACTATTATTATAGATTATTGAGTTTTCTATCATTAATGTCTAGCATTAATGTATTAAGTTCATGAAAATGCGTTAGTTTTATTACATTTCTGTTTATTCTGTTGTGGATTACGGATCTAATTTTCTGGGTATGTCGATCATAGATTGCTTTGGGACAAGAGGTTATATGTTTTACAGTACACATGGGATTGTTTTACTGCTCTAGGAAGGTAAAGAGCACTTTACGTGCCTCTGTCAAACAATCAAAGGGTCATAGTACTGTAAAACGTCGTACGATATACGTGCAAAAAGGTAATTTGCAACTCGTGTCGCAAACACTTCTTTTTTGCACACGTATCGTAACGTACTGTAGAAATCTAGGTCTGCTATTATCGCTTTAAAATATATAGAGTGTGTGGGTACCTATAGTTTTAAAAGTACGAGTAGGTAGGCAGGTAGTACACGACAAAATGAAATCAGTTATTTTTTGTCTTAGGTGATTCCCACCCATGTAATCTGCGAGAATGGCAGACAGGATATGTATTTTGTGCTCTGAGAAAGAAAACAAACATTCAAAGATTGTAAATTTGACTGCCAGAGGTATACAAGATGTTATCACTGCAAGCAAAAATCGAAAAGACAATATACATAATTTACTTCGACCATTACCAGATCACCCAGTTAGTGTCCATGTCGGATGCCGTCTTTCATACACAAATTCCCATTACATCCAAAAGGAACTGCAAACAAAGCAGCTATTACAGGATGAAGCTAGACGCAGTAAAATGCTACGGTCAGATGTACCAAACTACCAATATGAATTGTTGCGGAAAAGATTGCACTGCACGAATAATTCTTTTAAAGACACTGATTTAGGAGAAGCCGAAGATTATTAGATCAATTTTGTCTTAAATACCATTTTTTATGTCTAGAAGTGATTTTATTTGTTTTTAAGTTCAATTATTTTTCTTTATAAAATTTATTTTAGTTACAAAACGCAATTTGTTTCATTTTTAAATAGGATTTTTTTTTTAGTTTTTCTTCCAGTTTTTTTTAAATACCACATTTATCATATCCTTTTTCAGCTTTTAACGTCCTTTCACTAGATACCTCACACGATTTTATATGATTTTTTTTAATGTGTCAAAAAACCTATTTGTCGTACTTGGATTTTTCTCTACTTTTAGTATGTTAATAAGACACACCCAAAGAGCTAAAAAAGTCTAGCCCCGTCTTTGTGGGAATTATTATGACCCCCTCCATATAAAAGTTCGTACATCTCCTACCCTATAAGGACATACTTTCTTACAAGTAATTTTTGTGTGTTGATTATTTGATATTCAGCTTCTATTGCATGAAAGTGATAAAATTAAAAGTATTAACAACGTTTTCAAGGTAAATCTGTGTTACATTTTGAATCCTAACGGTCATTTTAGCTGTGGGCAATCACTGAACCAAAATTTGGATAATTCTAGTAATTGCCCACCTGTTTTTTAGTGATTGCCAAGTGGTAATGTCTATAGTTATTGCCCGTGCAATCGCTGTCGTGGTATATTATTGATCAAAGTGTTGCCAACATGACATATTAGTGTGTTTCAAATGCTTAAATTCTTTCGCAATCCTTGTGCATTAATAAGATCTGAATCTTTATTATTATATTTTCAGAATGCCAAAGGCACCAAAAGTGCAATACAGTAAGGAAAACTTGCAGAAAGCGATCGAAGCCGTCCAAGATGCTGACAACCAGTTATCTACACGGCAAATTGCTGAAAAATACGGTGTGCCGAGATCCAGTCTCCGGTACTACATTAAAAATCCCGGGCACAAAACCAGCTTAGGGCCGTCACCTGTATTAACTGTTTCTGAAGAAAGTCATCTAGAGGATTGGATAATAATCTCGGCAAGAAAAGGGTTTCCTCGAAGTTGTTTTAGACTCTGTGCAAAAGTTTCTGGTAGAAAAACCTCGCCCTAATTCATTTTCAAATAATAGACCAGGTGATGGTTGGTGGAAGGCATTCTTGAAAAGACATCCGAGGTTGACTATTAGAACATCAGAAGGAGTGACAAAAGTAAGTTCTTGTGTGTCAGAAAAAGATATAAGAGGGTGGTTTACAGAAATTCAAAATTATGCCGCTGAAAAAGACTTGACTCCCATTTTAAGTGAACCGCATCGCATTTTCAATGCAGATGAAACAAATTTCCAAATTTGTGTTAAAACTGGCCAAGTGTTAGCAGAAAAAGGTGCAAAAAATGTCTACAACGTCGAACAATCTCAAGCTAAAGAGTCTATTACAGTTTTGTTCACCTTTTCAGCTGCAGGAGATGTCTGTTGTCCATTCGTTATTTACCCATATCAAAGATTGCCAGAAAAAAATTCTGATTCTATACCTGACGGATGGGGAATTGGAAAGTCCGACACAGGCTGGATGACTACAGAAGCTTTTTATGAATATATAGCGAATGTGTTTCATCCTTATCTCCTCAGCAAAAACATCAAACTCCCAGTGATTCTCTATGTGGACGGTCACAAAACTCACTTGAATTTCCATTTGAGCCAGCTCTGCACTCACCTTCAGATTGAGTTAATTGCTTTATATCCAAATGCAACAAGAATACTCCAGCCTGCTGATGTAGCTGCTTTCAGACCTCTGAAACTAGGGTGGAAAAAAACTTTAAGAAAATGGCAAAATGAACACAATAATCAATGCGTTACCAAATTGAATTTTGCTTCTGTACTCAATGAAGCTGTTATAATGAGCTTAAGACCTGAAATATTAGTGAACGGTTTTAAAGCCTGTGGCCTGTATCCATTTAACCCGGATGCGATTGATTACAGTAAGTGCCTTGGGGCTACAAACAACAATGTAGCTAAGCAAAACAAACAACTGGTTCCTGACTCTGCAATGGTAAGTTACGCAAATTTTAAAAAGATTATAGGGCCATCTATTATAACCGACTTTGAAAATCGTCGCCAAAAAATGCCCCACAAAAAGATGACCGAACACTTGGATATGTTGTACCGAGTATGGTCATGACGCTGAAATTGTAGATTGTCCAGTCCTAACACCACAAAAAAAGGCCAAGAATTAATTGAAGAAGTTAATGAATTACAGGCACAAGAACCACTTGAGCGAATAGAAGATGCTTCATTACTTGATCTTACTTCTTCCGTGCCTGAAACGTTTGTACCTACGACTACGACAGCCCTGAAAACAAATGAAACACAAGTCACGTCTTCTATTGAGCCACTCACTAGTAGTGCAGCTATCACGGCTCACTCGACACTTCAGGTGCCAAGTCCAAAAATTGTAAAAAGAAAATGGTCTTTGGGAGAATATTTAGCATACCCAGTAATGCCCGTAAGAAAGGGAAAGAGACAAAGTGAACGACAACCTTACGCCATTAGCTCTCATAACTTCAAAGCAGCTTTACATACAAAACAAAAAGTAAAAGAAAATTTGTTAAAAGAGAAAGAAGAAAAAAAGTTGATAAGATACAAGAAAAAGACTGAAAATTCATGCAAAAAAACTGCAAAAATAAATAAAAATTCGATCGAAATTCCAGTGAATGTAAATTCTATGACGTACGTCAATGGTGAGACCGTAAATACTAAGGAAACAGATACAATTAAAGAAAATGATCACCATCAACAGACTGAAAATTTTCAACAAAAACTCGAACCCATACCAAAGAAATTAAAAAAGGAAATAAACGTAAAAATTAAGGACAAGAAAGGAATTAAGCAATTACCAGCGTCTAAAAAGATAGCTGTTTTAAGTAACGTTGTAATAAAGCCTGGTAATAGTCTTTGCGGAGTTTGTCATACTAATGTGAAAAAAAGTAAACTGTCTTGCAGTGCTTGCTCAAAAATTTTTCATGTGCATTGCATTCCTCGAAAACATAAGGAACATATACCCGACAGCACCGATTTGAACTTATTTTTATGCCATCATTGTTTTATGGTAGACGATTCTGACTTTGGTGATTCTGAGTCATCATCATCATCATCAGCAAAATAATTATTTGATGCTGTTATGAAAGCTAGACGCAACCCTTTTTAGTTTATTGAAAACTATTGTTAGCATCGAGTTTAATGTTTTGTTTTTATTGTTTATTTGTGTTTAAAGTCAATTCAGGCGACTTAGGAAGAAAAACACTTTGATTTATGATTTTATGGTATTGGGCAATTACTGTGCTCTGGTGTTGGCAATAACTGTAGGTTATGGGCAATGACTGTACTTTTTAGAGGATTTTAATTTTGTTGCATTATTTTATATGTTATGTAAGTTTTAATTAAAACTGTTAACATTACATAAGAGAGTTCATTAGGTCATAAGAAAATAGTAATAAACAGTTGGTACCTTTGGTTATTTGATTGATTGGTGCTTTAATTCGTTTAGTTTTAAGGTTCTTTAGTTAAGTTTAGATTAGTATTATATTATAGTATTTTGTAATGTTGTTTGTTAAAATTGTGTATTTTTTTAAATAAAACATCGATTTTTTGAAGGTTGGTACCTAATATATTTTCTTTTATATTGCATGTCAATGTGTTTGAAATCCTTAAGTGGGCAATAGCTGTATGGTTTACCCTACCTACTTAGAATATTTTTAAACTATCAATTCTCATTTCGTCAAATGTATTGATTGGCATAGCGTTAAAGTTAGCAAATCATTAAATGGCATTATAAAATCTAACAAGTTAGAAAAAAAGGTTCAAATTGCAGTATTAATTTATTTCAGTTAGTGGGTAGGCTGTTGCGCTGTACATATATAGCTCGATAAAATTAAGAGATTACTACTTTTGTTTAGGGCTTGTCATACAATTTTGGCTTATTTTGGACCCCCCTTTCCCATGGTGATATTTGGCGATATTTTCAGGATAAACCAAATATAACAAAATAAAGTGTAAGTGCGTCTGTGTGTAATGGTATTGGTGAAATAAGGTGTACTTACATCAATACCATTGATGTAAGTACACCTTATTTATTAGATATTCAAAGATTTAATTACCTGTAGTAAATACTGGCTTTCTCGAACATGCTCGCTGTACCACTTTTGCGGTGGCAGATCTGGCACTTCTTGATCAGCTGGTTCCGGACTGATGTACTCTGCTGTCACTTCGTGGCCATCTATAATTACTCTCTGCCAAATTTCGGCTAGTACATCTCCCGCCTTTTGGACGTTATAACGTTCGAGATCTAGGTCTGTTGTTCAACCTTGACTGTCAAGGTGAGAGCTATAAAGTTCATGAGGTAATAAAACGCCCGACAGCTGGCGGCTCAAAGGGGCCATTCTACTTTCCATCCTATTAAATGCAATTCGGCCTGGAGAATTTGTGAAGATAAATATGGCATCTAAGTCATGTCTAACAAAATTATTGAAGGCGTGTGATTTAGTATATTTAGGGTTCCCGTCTGGCCCTCCATCAGACGATATCATTACAATTGGTTTCAACCGCCCTTACATTATCGGCTCAAACGTGTCCAGCGTCGTCAATCTTTCGAAATCTACGGCATGTGTTGAGGCCGTTGAAGACGAATGCTTTGCGCTATATAAGTTGGCCCCGAGTAGGTCACTGCTTCGGCGCGGCCCATATCATTGGCTTTTATTGCGCATGCTACGTAAACGCTGGGAATCAGTTTATGCCTCGAGGCAACGACCCAATCATGTTCTGGCAGCGTGACTGTATTCCATGTGCATGACGTGTGGTGCCGATTTGTTTGCAGCTGTTAAGCCGATAGGCACGCGTGCTGTCATCCTGTGACAAAAAAAAACACCTGTTTCGGTCCCAAGACTGATGCGATCGTTTCTAAGGACCGTATGGTCGCCACGCAAACAATCTTGGTCTGGATGAGATTTGTGTTGGTTTGCCTCAGGACGACAAAATTTAACAGGCACCGTTTCTACATGCCGTTTTCCTTCTAAAGTGGTGTAATTTTTCGGCAATAGTCGTAAATATGTGGCTTCTTGAAAGGGAAAAAAAGCCTTGCTCTGTTAACTTTTCATGTAGATCCGTGTGTGTGCGGCAACTGCGTACTGCCTCAGACCGACGTCTTTCTTCAGCTCAAGCGCCAAACATTGCTAAATCGACGATAGTTTTCAATAGTTCTAGCTGGGACTCTTCTAAACGAGGTCGGCCCGGAGTAGTACGAGTATTTAGCAGATCTGCTACATCAGAGTTCTTGTTACAAGCAAGCTTAATCTTTGATTTAACTGCGTATCTATAAGTACTAGCGGCTTTTGCGTACTGTTCCATCTTGCGTAGCTGTTTTTGTAGCTGGTCCACTTGCCTACGTAACTTTAGTACTTTGCGCTGATCGTCAACACTGGCAGATAATTAATCTCTTCGCCGTAAAGCTAAATCTAGTTCGGCTTGAACGACACTAATTTCAACTCTTAGTTTATCTTGCGCCGACGTAGGACGAGATGGGAGAAGTTTCGAGGTACTAGTAATTGTACTATTCACTTCTTCGTCGTCGTTAGATGTAGTAACATATCATTTAATATCAAACAAATATTTTATGGATCTAGACCAATTGTTTTAGTTTTAATACCTATTTCTATTCTTAACAACTTGTAACTTAATTTAAAGTAATTACACTGATTGACTGATTTAACCGATTGAGCTGAAATTTTGCATGGGCATTTACATATTGTTACGCCGGTGGCATGATAAAAACTACAAATGTGATTTCAGACACGTTAGAAGCGTTTTCAGCAGGCTGTAATGCGTTTTCAGGCCGTTTCAGAAGGTGCTCTTTCACATACTACAAAATCAAATATTCACCGCAGATACCGTCGTTTTCAGGCGCCTGAAACATGTTTTCAGGCCGTTTCAGGATACCCTCTATCGGATGGCGCAATAACCTGAAAACCCGTTTTCAGGACCCCTTTCGGGCCTCTTAAGTACAAATCGGTATATAGCTAAATTTCCCATAGGAGTGAAAGAGAAAGCACTATTAGATAGAGACAGCACGAGAGAATGTTCTGGAAGGATGTGAACGAGACAGCTATAGAGAGAACATTCTGGACGGGTGTGGTTCTGATGAGGTTCTCTCTGGTTCATCAGAATTCAAAAATAAGTTTATGGATCGTTTACTGTATTATTTGTCTAAAAAGCATATGAAACCCTTTTCATGGAAGTATTCGGCAACATCGCACGGCAAAGGGGATATAGACAGAGTCGGTGGAAACTTTAAGAATTTGATGCGACAAAAATCAATGTCACAACTTCACAAGGCCAAGAAAGGCCCTTACAATCCGCAGAAGAATTCGCAAGCCTGGGTCGCATTTTATAAAGTTACAATTTACAATTTCGCTGTTTGCCTCTCTAACGCACGTACGTATTGGCTAGAAAGAGAGGCAAACAGCGAAATTGTAAATTGTAAGTTTATAAAACGCGACTCTGGCATCAAGTTTGGTTACAAACACAAAAATAATATATAATATATATATCACAGGAAGAAATAGAGACCATAGTGGCCCAAAAAAAAACTCATGCACTCGAAACGCAAGAAACCCTATTTCGCTTAAAATACGTGCAATTTTTACTTGGATTTGACGTGCGATTCGTATTGTTAGAGTATGAACGCCAGCTCCTGCTATTTTCTACTGAGCAAACTATCCCACATGCTACTTATTGCTCGTGCTATAATCGCTCTCGTCACTGTTACATATTGTTGTTACCTTTCTTTGTATTTCTAATATAATTATTAAAGTAATCCAAGTTTGTGTTTATTATTTCATCAGGTTATGGGCCTCGGCCTACCTGTAAATGTTAGTTTTGTCAATAGTAAAGTAAAATAGTAAAAATTAGATTAATTTAGTCAACTTAACCTAAAAACGTACCACGAGTCTCGGTCGCCGGAGTTTCTTACTTTTTTCAGCATTTCAGTTTAAAGTGTTCAAAAACAATGGCATCTAATAGTCATATGATGGCAACTGAAAAGCTCACTGGCCGTGACAATTGGACGAGTTGGAATTTCGCCGTCAAAGCTTATCTTCAGCATGAGGAACTATGGGAATGCATAGAAAGTGAATCTTCTGATACAAAAAAAGATTTAAAGGCAAAATCAAAGCTTATACTTTTAGTAGATCCCATGTTGTATGTACACATATAAGAAGCAAAGTCGGCGAAACAGGTACTTATGGGATAATTTAACAAATGCATTTCAAGATTCTGGCTTACTTCGGAAAGTTGGTTTACTAAAAGACCTGATAAATAAATACAACCTTAGAGAATAGTAGCAGTGTAGAGAATTATGTGAATAAACTAATGTCGGCAGCGCACAAGCAGCGAAATATATCCTTTCAAGTGGATGATGAATGGCTCGGGACATTGATGTTAGCAGGTTTGCCAGATGTTTACAAACCAATGATAATGGGAATAGAAAGTTCGGGTGTAAAAAAATAGTGCTGACTTAATTAAGACAAAACTGTTGCAAGAGGTAACAAGATCAGATACTACAGCATTTTACACAAGAGGCTAAAAATAAAAGCAATGATTCTGGTTATCTAGCACCTTTTTCTGCAATGCAGTCAAATGACAGTACAAGCTGGTTCCTGGATTCTGGTTATTCAGGCCACGTAACAATGCACCGGATAGAATAGCGAATGCTCGTTTGGTCTGAATGCACCTTTATTAGAGCGTTATACAGTAATCTCATGGTAAAAGGATGAACTCCCCCCCATAGTCCTGTTAAGCATCTTAAAATGTTTAAATTGCTCTCACATCTTAATGCTATTCAAATTATGAAAGTCCAGTAAGTTTGTGGTCCAAAGTTCCAAACTAACTCCCAAAAAAAACATTTTGCTTCATTTTTAATTGATAACTGTAAACAATTATGTTCGCGGGGCAGTAGAAATAAAAGAAGGTAGTGTTTAGCTGATGAGATTTATTTCAGTGGCACTTACATGAGATTATTATAAAATAGGAAGGAGCGAGACACGTCCGCCATCGTCTAAGCCCAAAGACAAGAGAGAGCGACTAAACTTGACGTTTGTCTATGTATAACATTCAGGGCAGACCACACATGGTCGTTGCGCCTGTAAAAACCGACATGTGATGGATTTTAATTAATTCAATTAATACCCTTTGTGTATAGTTGCTCGGTTACTATTTCAAAGTCATAAATCAATCACATAGCGGATTTTATAGGCGCATAACTGTCATGCTATAGGTAGTTTGGTATTACATATAAGGGCGTTTCAGACAATACAATCTTTTTCACACTTCCCCTCACACTTATAACACGAATGCTTAAATACAACATAAGTATACAGAAGACAGAGAAGAATAGCATATACAAGACTATATATACATAACAAGAATTAGACGTCAATGTGTATTGGCAATTGGCACATCCCCGATATAAGGCTTAAAGGCTTGAACTTGATATAATATCAATTAGGGTAAAATCACCAATAGATGAACAGTTAAGCAACTTTCCCAACTTTAAATATTTTTTTTCTATATGATGTAACTCATATTTATCAATTTTTATTTTTAATATGATTCCGCATTTTATAGAGTTTAGAATAAGTTATTTTCATGCCTCGTATTAAACTTCAGTAATTTTATAAAAATGATTATATTAAAAAAAGGGGTCAAATTTCCCAGTAGTTGAACAACGTGCCCTATCTCTGAACGATTCGACCCCAATAGATGAACCAGCATAATTGCAATATGACGAGACCAATATATGAACGGCAAGACCCCAATGGATAAACTGATCAAAGTAAAAACTTTAGTTTCTTAAATAAACTAATTGTAT
>JALPQI010008911.1:0-61053 GCA_025490895.1 Thaumatotibia leucotreta
GTAGGTTTTATTCGATACGTAATGCATTCTATCGCGCTCGCACTGACATATTGGTGCGAGCGTGATGGCCTGCTTTACATATCAAGAAAAACCTCATCATCGTCATCATCATCGGCCTATGTTAGTCCACTGCTAGACGTAGGCCTCTCCTATTAACTATGCGTACGCATTAGGTAAATAAATGCCCATAATCGCCACGCTGGGTTGGCGATCGCAGTAATGTGTGCTCTATTATGACATTGATGACGCTGCTGCCCATCATCAATCTTCTATTAAAGAATGGTCAGTGACACTTCCATCCCTTAGTCGACTCTATGTCGTAAGAGTCGCGGGAAGAGTTGGGGTGATGACAAATGTATTCTTACTGCCGTCACCACACGGCCAGAGAGAAAAACCTAACGTTACCGATACTTGCAAAGACATGGTACGGCTATAATCCGAGCTGTGGGCTTATTAGCTATCACCGTATTACTTTCCGTCCACTCCACTCATACTCACGTATTGGTAAGAGTGAGAGGGATATAAAATGAATCCGCGTTAAACTCACCGCGTTTGCTCATGGTAAGCACACTGATGTCACCACAATGCCTGTCTGATTTATAGTCTGGTGGGATCAGTGCCGGGACGTAACGTGTCGATGAGCCCTATATGACGTAATGTTTTATTTTTAGGTATTTATCATTGGACTAATTTATAAATAGACTACTATTTAAGTCCTCAAGATAGTTTTATATACAAATTGATAGGATTTTGACATCAGTGCAGCACGTACCTAGCAGATTGCAATGTGCTTATTTATATTGGTATTTTCATCATCATCGTCATCATTTTCAGCTGTTTATCGCATAGGCCTCTCTTCCTGTATATACGCCACTGGTTCTGGTCCTGAGCTAACCTCCTCCAAAAGTGGCCCACACTCTTTCCAATGTTGGTATCTGTACGTACTTGCGGTAATGTGAAAATCAAATCAAACCAAGAACACTTAAACCGTACGTGCGTTAGCCACAATTTTATTTCATGAGGTCAATATTGTTAGTTAAGACCGTATATCGGGTAAGACAGTCTAAAGGCTAGGCTTACCTTGTTACTGGTATGTTTATATGGTGTTTTACTGGTATGTTTATATTGGTATCTATGAAACAGTGACTAGGACAAATAAATACTTGTGTTAAAACAGCATATACAATATACATAAATACCTGAATGATGGTCTTCCCGGCGAAATTTTTCATGCCAGATTTCTCAACGTTGGCAATATGGCTTAAGACGGACCTAGAAATTCTCAAAGAGGTCGCAAATCACAAGGAACTGTTGAGCATCTTCGAGAAGCTCTTCACAGTATAAAAATCGATAGCAACTACAAAAATACACCGCAGACACTTGATATATCGTAAACGATAACTTCTTCTTGGATAATTACAGTCATTTGTCAGTTACAAAATAGCATTAACAACATGTGTACTACTCGGAACAGCACAATCAAAGTCTGTATCATAGGTGATTAGTTTAATGTCTTTATTAACACGCTACTATTTTTAGGGTTCGCTACACAAACAACGAGGTGATGACAGTAAGAAGACAATTGCCGCCACCCTAACTCTTCCTGTGGCTGTCGTAAAAGTCGACTAAGGGATCGAAGTGTAACTTACTATTCGTTTATAGGAAACTGAAATGATGGGCAGCAGCATCCTCATGGGTACACTAGTACGATCGCGAATCCACTTGCCTAGCTTGGCTATTATGGGTTTTACCTCCCGTATTAGCCGTACCATGAGCTGCCACTCGATACTCGATCCCTCCCGCTCGTTCTCGCGTTTTGGTGTGAACGAGTCGGATAGAAGTAAATCCACATTAATCAGCAGGTCAGAGTACGTACGACTACTTTCGTCCCACGTTTTAATTAAATGTTGTTTAGCGACCTAAATCAAATCGAATCAGTGAACAATCTAACCAAATTATTGCACATATTAAGTTGAAATGATGACCTGCTAAACAAAGACAATGAAACTTTCATATTCATATACGTAAGTAATAAAGACATAGACTACATTTGATCTTAATATTATGGAGCGATCTCTTCAGTATTAACTATTCCGTAAACCAGTAGTCCACCACTCTCTGTGTCTTTTCTTTGTGACAACGAATACCTACAAAAATTAAGGAGGACTATAAAGCTTGGCGACGGCAGTAATACATGTGCCACTACCCCAACTCCTTCCAAGGGTTTCGTAAGAGTCTTAGTCGATGTGTCAGATTGATTATGGGCAGCAGCGTTATCATAGTGGACTGAACGCAATCGCCAACCCGCTTGCCCAGAGTGGCGATTATAGGCATTTATCCTAATGCATCCATGTTCATACGCATAGGTGAATGAGGCGTATGTCCATCAGTGGACTGAAATGTGATGTATGACATAAAGGTCATTCACCACCGACCACATCAGTCACCATTCGACCACAAGATAGGGAAGACCTGATTGTGATGAGACGTAGGTAAATAATCCAAAGTATGTATTACATACTTTGGAAATGTGGGATTATTTATTTTTGTGGTGTGTGGAGTTTAAGTAGGTACATACTATGTACCTACTTAAACTACTTTCTGATATAACTGTGTATGTAATATTATAATAAGCCAAAGATCCACAATTTACGACGGAACCATCAACAGTCATAGTCAAAAGCGTACTTGTGGCTAACTAATAATTATTATCCTCTGGAACAATGCACATAAATCAGTGATAAGTACTAACGCCCCTTCCAACATTTGTCTGCTATAAAAAAATTACTCATCGTATTTAATATGTAGGTATCTATTAGGATCTTCGAATTTTTATACAAACTGTAGGTGAACACTATGTAAAGGTGGATTTCATAAGAGCGAATGCTCATTCTATCACCCACGAATTACGTTTTGTGTAACAAACGAATTTCGTAGAGTTGAGATATAAAGAGCATTCGCTCGTTTGGTGTAAATCCACCTTAAGCAAGTTGCACACTAGAACGTGCCGGACTATACAGCACATCCATCGGACAGTCCCGCTCGAATCAGGGAAGGTATGGGGTGAATCATATTAATGAACAAGTATATGTTACCTAAAGTTGAGCGTAAAAGGTGCTTGTATATGAGTTGTAAATAATAAGGAAAGTCATACCAAGATAATGCAAAAAGGACACGGTTACTGAGAGAGAGCAGACAGCACGCTTAGCACATGATTGGGGCGACAGTATGTCGCTGCGAGACAGATTTCCCGTCTTTTACTAACTATATTTATAAAAGAGGGACGGAGTCTATCACGCGGCGACATACTATCGCATCAATCATGTGCTAAGCCTACAGATAACTTTATTAATCGCATAATATTATGAGTAAGGGCGCCCGCCATCTGATCCAGGTCGAAAAACATTTGTCAATGTTATAAGAGCGATAAATGAGCCAATCGTCTCGATTCGACTTAAAGGACACAATTCGATATCGACCGGCTAATATTGAATTGAATTGAATTATTGATGAATTTTATTTTGCGCCCTAAGAATAAGTAGCTACCAGACGCCTTTTCTACCTTGTTCCTTTAACAACTGCCGAGTAACGCTGTGTTCGAAAGATTTTGTAAGCGCCGTTGCAAAATGCTGAACTTAACTTTTGGGATCTCTAATAAGTAAATACCTACCTACAAAGTGTAGCTGCAAAGTAACAAAATATACTAGAATAACACTACGGCAAAAGCTCAACAATAATAGTTAGCATTGAAATCAAGTGTATCAATGTTAAACTAATATGCCCGTTAGCTGCAACGTCCAAACATTTACCTACCTAATTGTCTAAATCAACAGTTCAACTACACTGCATATCTTCAATAATTACACATTGACAGACAAATCTAAAATATTTCCTCTAATATTGACATGTTCCAAATAGCTAATTGTCGGAACGTCCAAAACCCTATTTTAGTAAAGCTTATATTTATCATACGTTGTCGTAGTAACTACTTACCTAATATCTATTCCTTATTATTTGTTGAGGCAATTTTCTAAGAAACTGCTGCATGTTCTACGGAAAACGAGTAAAAAAGTAAATAGGTACTTCATTCATAAAAAATCTACGGCACAAAGTCGTTACAAATTAGACCTTTTTGTTTTCATCAGCTTCAGTAAATAAATAGGTAGTGATTTTGTGCAGGAATTAATACAAATAGGTACCCACTATCGAAAACACTAGAATTGTTTTCAGAGCTTCTCAGAATCTAACGAAAATTTCAATTTTGTAATAAAAAAAATCAGATTCTCAAAATACAATCATATATATATCTATCGCAATCGGCAATCCTTTAATTAATTCTACAAAAATAGCAAGACGTATCTTCGTCAATCAACAACCACTTTTTGTCAAAGCACATGTTTGCGATCTCACACGAACTGTCATTACATAAGCAAAATAATGCTCAAGTTATATAAACAATGATTTCTAATTGAATAGCAGTGTGTGGTCTAGACCAATTTATCTATCATACAGTGGTTCGTGTCAATCGTCACCTCTAATCTCGTATTAAGTCGCCGCTTGTCATCGAACGTATCATGATACTTATTAGAATTAATACGCCTGTAGCCGTACCATGAGTTGCCAAGTGAGCTTTTTTTTAAATAAATCCCAAAAACCTGATTCTTCCTGATCTGGACTTGCTTGGGTTCATTCGAATCAGAATTACAAGTGGATTCGATCTTGGTATTAAAAAAATATGCTCCAAATAACTTTTTTTAGTACAGATGGTGCCTTTTTTAAGCTCTAGTGCGAGAATTGTGTCATTTTACGTCAGGTCCAAAACTTCGGAGGGCCATCTGCATTAAAAAAACGTCGTACAAGACACGTGCAAAAACGAAATTCGTAACTCGTGTCGATTTAAAACACATCAGTCGTGTTTTAAAACATCGTCATTCGTTTCGAATTTCATGTTTTTCGCACTTGTGTCGTAATGTACTATTTCATTACTATCGTGAGTAGGTACCGTAACGAAACCTTACTTTTTTTCATGATTTAGATTTTGGGACATTATTTTTATTAACTATAAGAATCGAATCAGCTCGTGTTTCTAATATGAATCTGGATTACGCGCGCTCCAATCCAATACATCAGTGCAAGCATGATACCGCTTTACGTATCGAGTTAACAATAATAACGCAAACCTTAATTGCCAACTCTTGGTACGACTACTGCAACATGCACACAAGGACACAAGCTAAGCTCGAACCCCCTTAAATTACTATAGCAATAGGTTGGAGTCTCATGAATGAATTATTTTAATCCTCTTTTAGTAGTAGGTAAAAACAGCAGCCGTTTTTCCTGCTTATATTCTTTTAAAGTTGTATTGAACAATCGTGAATCTTCATGCTGGATGTGCTGACTTCTTTACTATGCTTCATTAAGTTTTACGGTGCGGTGTTTCTATGCGATTTTTTTACGCGTTTTTATTGTTCATTACCATCACCACATTATTTTCCGTTTTATAAAAGTAAACGAGACTATTATGCCAGAATAAATAAAATAAATAAATAAATATCTTGGGACATCTTACACAAATCGACCTTAGTCCCACGGTAAGCTCAATACATGTAGATACTTAAATACATAGACAGTCATGACCAAGGAACAAATATTTGTGATAAATAAATACACAAATAATGCCCTCGCCGGGATTCGAACCCGGAACCTCCAGCTTCGTAGGCAGGGTCACTACCAACTAGGCTACGGAGGCCGACGAACATGCGTCTGCTACAAGATAACCGAAAATGACCCCACTATTTATACGCAATTCGTCAATAATTTGGGAATGGTAATGACTTGATTTGTGCGACGGAATAATCGCATAGAACTACCCTTTACTATTTTGTGGTTAGACCAAAAATACACACTACCTACTCACAATCAGTTGAAGACTCGGGGCCAAGTCTACAAGCAAGTGGCATGGAATGTTTTGTGTGCTCTCTGATCAGTTTGTGATTCGTGGATGGTACAAATGGCCGTTACGAGTACCTATTCAATTTTAATTCAACCTGCCCATTTCTATTATTAAACCTTTAAACAACCAAATGTCGCTGTAACTAACAACCGCGTAGTAGAGTACCTTTTCATCACGCCTATTCGGTAAGTGCGCCAATGCGCTGCGACGATGCGATGTATTTAATATGGGCGATTAATGAATCGCCCATATAAAATACACACGCTGTATAATACAGTATAGTTACTCGTAGATTTGTTGAGTGTCGTAATATCCATTTAGCCGATATCTTCTACTAAAACGACTTAATAATATTAAATTTAATATTCCATTTACGCTTTGTTTATATTATTTATTATATCGTCTAACTATTAGACAAAAATATGAAGTGTAGGTATCAACGAGAAATCGGTCGATTTAAAATAATTTCTGGCACTGTAACACAGAAATCAAATTTATCCAAAGCCATTATCATAAATATCACATTGCTTTTCAAAATAGCTAGCCTACCGACTACGCCACACAGTCCAATAATATTCCTGATCTGTTATACGTAACCGTTTTGAATCTAAGGTTCAAGTTATAACAGACACCAGCGGACAGATTATGAAAAATGTTTTATGAATAGAATCTCTAAAATGTATGAGTCACTGAAGTGCCAAAAACAATAGAACGTCTGACAATATGGAACGACTTTCAGACTCAAGAATCCAGAACAACGTTAGCAATCCATTACAATTTCAGAGATTTAAAACGAATCGTGTAGCAACCAATCAAGTTCTACCCGATGGAATAAATATGAAGAAAATTCACTCACAACCTTCGGATACCTTGAAAATGATTGAAAACAAAGAAGGTTTTTACAGTTTTTATAAATAATTATTTGTAGTCTCTACACAAATTACAATCATATTGAAGGTGCTCGGTACTCAGGCATATCTAGAACATTATCAATACTGCCGTTTTTAGGGTTCCGTTCCAAAAAGGTACAAAAGGAACCCTTAGTTACTTTCGACTCGCTTTCATTCTGTGTTAGATCTTTACTTTGTACCACGCCATTTAATTTTATAAGTAGGTACGAGTACATATATCTAGTACGATTATATGGACTTGGTAATAATATAGTAAACTAGGAACAATAACAAACCCACAGAGCACGGACCTCTTTAGTGTGTAACCTTAGAGATAGAGGCGGCTTTGGCTGTCATTTTCATAGAAATCGACCGTGTCAGGTAATTTTGACATGTTAATGTAAATAGTGTTGTGGTATGGCTCGATATTTTTATCAATAGATTAAAACCAACAGTTATTTGACTAAAAATGTTACTTGAAAAAAGCTATTCAAACATTCTCATTTTTAAAATCTTACTAAAATGATGTCGTTATGAATGATATAAAAACCGTAAAATTTATACATTTATTTGAATTTATATTTACAATAAGTACCTACTTACATTAAGTTGTTAGCTTTAAGGTTAAAGTTAAACAACAAGTGTTAAGGGTAAGGCCGCCTGTTGTTTAACCTTTGTCTAGTTATATAATTATGTTACCTTTGCATTGGTTTGTTTGTTCAAGGTGTGCAAACTATATCTACTTATATTACGTTATAAAACGCAAAAAGAAAATGTAGGTATATCATAGGTGCTTAAATTAAAATTGTAACTATAAATGGGAACTAAAATTAAACGATCAACTGTAAGGAGTTTAGATGGTTAGGTAATTTAGGTATTATATATGAGGACAGATTAACTAGATGTATAAATGTATACCTAAAGATATTTTTAAATTCGTAAATTGTACCGTTTTACGTTTTCTTGAAAGATTATCAGATGGGTTACTTGGGACAAGAAACACCTGTAAATTACATACTTAAATTAATATGTATTAACAGATATTTAACATCAGAAATCCTTCAAAAGGTACTTTACTTTTAAAACATAATAAAATTATTTAGCAAAGCTAACTTACCTTGTCAAACGCAGGATGGAGTTTTAAAGTTGGACAGGCATTGGATGACAATTACACTGTGTTACGTCAGCATTCCGAAAGATTTTAATGCTGGATTCCTGGCCATATTTAGAGTCTTTAATGTTATATAAAATTTCCTGGATTCGGCTTGGTTTCAGAGATAATCAACCTTTTTTCGAAATAAGTTTTTCGACGTTACTCGTCATTTAACTTCTTTTGGATTACAATGCTATCACAATGTGTTCTAATATTACCACACCTTTTGCCTGACAATCAAAAAATACGAATAGACTTGACGAAATAACCTCTACCTAAAAAAAACAATTGAAATAAATAATTTAAATAAATTGTTGTTATGATAAAAAGTACTGGAAATGTTAAAAAGTATTCAAATCGGCCAAAAAAAAAAGAAAAATATTTTTTTTTTGGTGGAATTGACATTAGGTCTCATAATATTTTTTGTTTATTTTGATGTCTAGAATGCATAGTTAAAATCTTTCGCAATGCTCGCATAACACCGTGTAGATCTCGGATTTGTTTTTACAAAACAGTCATTTTGGAAGTCTTGACTTACTTGACTTAATGTCCTATGTCCCCTAGATGGGGCAGAGGGCGTCCACAGTGCGTCGCCATCCCGAACGGTCTTGAGCTTCGCGCTTTACTTCGCTCCAGGTCATCCCTATCGCCTTCGCTTCTGCAGTGATCGTCCGCCGCCAGGTCTGCTTGGGGCGGCCACGTTTTCGCTTTCCTTGGGGATTCCAGTCTAGGGCTTGCCTCGGTATATGGTCGGGGTCCCTTCGGAGCGTATGGCCAATCCAGTTCCATTTGCGGCGTTTGATCTGCTGGTCGATCGGAGTCTCACCACAGCGTTCCCATAGATCTGTGTTGGAGATTTTCTCGGGCCAGAACACGCCGAGAATGCGGCGAAGACAGCGGTTGATAAAGACCTGTAGCCGGTGCGAGATGTCTTTAGTGACCTTCCACGTCTCACATCCGTACAGCAACACGGATTTCACGTTGGACCGGAATATCTTGAGCTTAACTCTCCGAGTCAGTTTCCGCGATTGCCATACAGGACGGAGCTGTGCGAAGGTTGCTCTCCCTTTGGCGATCCTTGAAGCGATGTCCTCTTCGGTCCCTCCAGTTTCCGACACTACACTACCGAGGTACGTAAATTTGTGGACTGTCTGTGGAGACAGTCCACAAATTTACGTACCTCGTACCCTCTGTGCCAATGAGCAACGGTACCGAGCTGGTTGCTCCGCACCTCATGTCTTGGGTCTTCCTGGTGTTGATTTTAAGTCCCGTCTCCAAGGCCTCTCGCCGTAGGTCGTCCATTTTGGCTTGCATGTCGGCACGTGTGTGGCTCAATAGGCATAGGTCATCGGCATAGTCTAAGTCTTCCAGCACGTTGGACAGCCCCCACTCTATGCCGCGGCGCTTACTGTTGGTCTTGACCATGATGCCATCGAGAACGACAAGGAAGAGGAGAGGGGAAAGAAGACACCCCTGGCGTACACCCGCATGAACAGGTATGTCCTCCGAGATGAGACCGTCGTGAGTTACTCTACAGGAGTAGTTCCTGTAGATGGCCTTAATCATGTTTGTAATCTTCTCGGGGACTCCAATTTCACGTAGCCGATCCCAGATACAGTTCCATCTCAAAGTGTCGAAGGCTTTTTCGAAATCCACAAAGGTCAGGTACATTTCCCTCTGCCATTCTGATGCCTGTTCGAGGATTATGCGCAAGGTGTTAATCTGGTCCGTACACGATCGATTGGGCCGGAAACCAGCCTGTTCTTTGCGGAGAAGAGGTTCTACGGCCCGCGAAAGTCTGTCCAAGATTATCCTGCAGAGCACCTTAGAAGGAATCGAGAGCAAAGTGATACCTCTCCAATTGCCACATTGACTGAGGTCTCCCTTCTTGGGTACAGTGATCAGAAGGCCATTGCTCCAGTCACCAGGCAACTCTTCGGCTGACCAGATGTTCCTCAGGAGAGGCGTCAGCGCGTTTGCAGCGGAAGGGATGTCGGCTTTCAGCATTTCCGCTGTGATAAGGTCTACTCCTGGGGCTTTTCCATTCTTCAGCGATCGGATGGCCTTTACTACCTCGTCAGCTGTAGGGGGAGACACATCTATGTCCAGGTTTTGTGCAGGCAAGCTGGCAGCACTTGCAAGCGTAACGGGGTCGTTCGGGACTTGGAAGATCTCCTCAAAGTGCTCCCGCCAGCGTTGAAGCTGTCCCTCCGATGTCACAATAAACTGACCTGTTTTGTCCTTCAAAGGCTTCTTCTTCCTCTGGTTCCTATTACCGGCCAAGGTCTTCGTCGCCTTGTACATCTCCCTGAGATTACCGGAGTTGGCGGCGCGCTGGGCGCAGTCTGCAACCTCTTCAGCCCATACTCGACGGTCATGACGGGTACTTCGGTAGATTTTTCTACGGACTTGTCTGTATTGGCGCCTCAGATCTGTGCGCATTGCCTCGTCACTAGTTGCCAGAAGTTGAAGATGTAGCTCGCGCCTTTCTTCGATCAGGTGCCAGGTATTTTGTGACATCCAGTCTTCGCGTGTGTGTGTTTTGTGTCCAAGGACAACGGAGCTGGTCTCTGTATAGGCCATTTTGATGTGGTTCCACTCCGCGTCGACAGAAGTGGTTGGGTCCGCATCGAGAACGGAGAAGCGGTTTCGCAGTTCGAGCCTAAAGGCGTCTCTTACATCTGGGTCCTGCAGCTTGTTGACCTCAAAACGTTTGCCCATCTTGGTAGTCGCGCTGGCAGCTCGGGCTACTGCTACTTTTAGCCGCACCTCTGCGACGACTAGGTGGTGGTCACTGTCGATATCCGCGCCACGACGGTTGCGAACGTCGAGCAGTGATGATCGCCATTTGGAGCTGATGGCAAGATGGTCAATCTGGTTCTTGGTGACTCCATCGGGTGAGTTCCATGTGTATTTATGGTGGTCTCCGTGAATAAATAATGTGCCTCCGATGGTAAGGTCGTTGTCCTGACAGAATTCATTTTGGAAGTGGTCCGAACAAATTGTGTCGTGTTTTTGCGGAAACCAGTTCAACTTTCCAGTCGCCGTTATTCAGCGTTCTCTGACACATGGTTCTATAGGAAATCTAAAAATTAAGTCAGAATTTCTTAAACTATATGTTTTTGTATAGTTGCTTCATTGTCTGCACTCTAGATAAATATTATATTATTGCTAAATATAAATAAATAAATAAATGTTTGGGGGACAGTCTCATACAAATCAACCTAGCCCCGAACTAAGCAAAGCTTGTACTATGGGTGCTAGGCGACGATATATATATGTACTTAAATAGAGACATACACATAATTTTACTTACTTATACATAGGAAACGTCCGTAACTCGGGAACAAATTTTGAATTTCTACTAACACCGTTTAGTTGTAAGAGTTTACATAGACTATCGATAACAAATTCAGCGTCGTGTCTCTTCACTATGTCTCTCGCCCATACTAATTTTATATTGAATTTAATATAACTTTTTTTACTTACCTCTGATAGGAAACGTTTGAATTTTGTTTATTAACGTACGTAGACTGGTTCCTGCACCAGATTACAGAGCAATGTGGCATTCTTGGTATATTTTTATAGTTTATATACCCGTGACGTCCCGAGAGGTACTGACAGCACATATGCGTAAAACGCATATGCGCGGCACGGATTTTGTCTGTCACGCCGTCTCTCTATAGGCGCACTAAGAGTTCCAACCTCTTTGAACAAACCTATGAAGTTTATTGTAAATTAGGGCGTTTCTCCTCTGGACGTACAGCTGTAATTTGACATGGATGTGACAGTCCGTCATAACATCCCCGGCCCTGAGGCCTCTTCAAATAAACCTCACGCCGAGAATAACAGCGGGAACATTATGAGTTTTCCTCGAAACAAATAGTATCTTGTGAATTGTATGGCAAATCTGCACGTCATTTAGAAACGTCGTCTAGCAAAGATCAAAGCTCTATACTTCTAGTCTAGTACATTCGCCATCAGGCATTTCAGAGCGGCCACGGTGCTCAAAAATATCTAACCGTAACCAAGTACTCTAACACCCTGACAATAGAGGCCGAAGGTAGAGGAGAGTTGTGTTTTTAAAGGAACATAAAAACTCAACGACGACACGACACTATGCCAAATATTGAAATTTAAGTTCTACGAGTATGTCATATGTTCTACATTTAATTTCCAAAAATATATACGACGTGTGGTCTACGCTTCGTACACAACCCCGACACGTTCGTCACACATTGACCACACGTTCCTCAAGTATTAATACTACTATGTATATAAATTACTTATAAATATTAGATATTCGTGTTCATTATTCTTGAGTATGTATAAACGAAATACTCCTGCATAATGTCACGTCATGGTTGATCATCACCCATCAGTTTTTGAAGTGTTAAATATCAGCTTGCTGGGCAATCGATTTACTTGACTGTTATGAATGAATATTATAGTATTTGTAAAGATAAATATAAGGATGCAAAATGAGGATAAAAAATGCAATTTCATCTCCCCGCATAATGCCCCGGCCACGACATTGGTCTAAGGCGACCAGCGGCGAGCGAATCCATGAGTTGGAGCGGAATGCCGATATGGGTACGAGAGGGAGCACCATACGTTTTCCGCTAAGCCGGTCGCCTTAGACCGATGTCGTGGCCGCGGCGTAATACGCTTTCCCGCTTAAGACGCGTTTTTTGTCTTCATACAAAATCGTATTAACGGGGTTTCACTGTATATCTATCTTATTTTTATTTTTTTGATAAATAGGACACATGGCTATTATCGATAAGTAGGTACATAATTGCCGATTCCCTAACCTTGCCGAATATTGTGAAACGGCTCTGAGGCAAAATGATATTGAATTTGACATTTATCTGTTTTGCCTTCTGCTAAATAAAGGTTTCATAATTCATGTTTAAAACACAACATTTGTATTCGCACTACATAAAATAAATTAAGAAATAGCCATTAAACCATAGCGACAAACATAATTAAACTAGCAATTATCATCTTAAAATGTAACATATTGCAGATTTGATTGAGCATAATTTAAATAAAACCTCTCGTTTATTGAGGAAACCGAAAACAAGTCGCGATGGTACTAAAATCAAACATATTTAAATAATTTCGCATTGTGCTAATAAATAAAGTAATTTAAAAGGTCCAAAATCATAACGACCTTTAAAAATTATCTAAGTATATGAGTAAAAACTATTTTAATAATGTGCATGATTTTTACTTCTATAAAATAATCTTATTCGTACGTATAAAAGAATTATTTATCCACAGTATAGTATAATATACATTTAATTGCATAGTCAACAACTTTTTAAAGAATCTATTGTCAGTGTTCTCTTTTTCTCACGCTACAAACTAAATAGTATTTTCATCAGTCTAACTGATAAATTGATGATGAACTTTTCACCGTACTGACCGTACAAACATCACAGATCATATTGCGTGTTCGAATAAACATGATATTGCTTTAAAAATATAGGTATTTCAATACATTTTAATAGTTGGTTAGTTTAAAGAATTCTACCTCCAGTTAAAATAATTGCGCCTCTTGTAGGAAACACACAGTATACACAAAAATAGGTACTAAGTATTATTAGTAGAAATTACTCAGCATCTCCAAATATATATATTCTAAATCTAGTATGCGCTTCCAAGATCGTCCACAATAAATCTTATGACAAGTGAGTAAGATTTAAACTCGGCCATCACGTCTCAAGAGCGTCTCGGCGCCGAGTATCAACGTAAAGTGCCTAAAATATGACACTTGGTTATAACACTGCTAATTTTGCTAGCGTTTCATCCTAGCTCCCGGCTGTAGCTAATAAAAACAGAGCGTTCACTACATACTGGAAATAAACAAAGTTGTCGTAAACGGTACGGTGAACTCTGAGTAATTCGAAACTTTGAAAAGTACCTACTTGGCAACAAAAAAATGTCCTAATGAATTGTGATATGTATTATGTACTTACATAGGTAGATAGAATCAACCACTTAAAATCCCAGGACATTCATAACCATGCCAAAATTAAGAATAGTAAGAGGTAACTTGTTGACTGTACCAGTAGATAATACAGCCATGCTATTCTCTTATTGACACATTCGACGCTGCGTTCGTCAACGAGCTCGATGTCGAGACAGCCTTGTCTAAAATCCTAGCTGTTTGATTTGACATTAGGAATCGAGGCTGTGAGCGAGGTTGTGGGCGAGTTCGTCGCTGTTTTTCGTTAGAGAATACGAAGTTCATACATTAAACGTCAAACTTTCGACGCAATGTAGTTCCAGCTCACGCCGCATTCGTCGCCGAGCACTAGTGTCGTTTAAAGTACATTAGTGAATACCATTTTTAGGCTCGACGCTGCCGCAGCACTGACACAGCGCTGACAGCAAGGCGGTTTCCTTAGTGAATAACACTGCAGACCTATTACCTCAATCAACAGCGGACAATGAATATTGAAATGAAACTGCGCTTTGGTACCGTGTCCGGTACCGCCTGGTGACGACACAAGAATACGGCCCAACTCTTTCCGTGAGTGTTCTAATTCTAAGAGTCGGCTAAGGGGTTGAAGTGTCACAAACCATTTATTAATCAAAGATTAATGATGGGCAGCTACATCATAGTGGACAGTGGACACACTACTGCGCTCGCCAACCCGCTTGCCCAGCGTAGCTGGGTCATTATTTGGGCGTTTGTTCTGAATCATTTTCGTGGTCACACTTTTTGCGATAACGGCTAATTATTTTAACTTCGTGTCCTGTTATCTTGTAAATGTAGGGGACATCTACCAAATAACCGAAATTCACCATGAAGCCTTCAGCCAACTCTTAGAAAATGTGACCACAAGAATGAGGTGGTTGAAACGCTCGAATAATGACCCAGCTATTATGGACATTACCTACCTCCTAAAGGTGCATTCAGACCAAATGAGCATTCGCTAACCCCCTACTCTAGGAAATTCGATCGTTACACGAAACGTGATTCGTTGATTTCGTAGAGTGGGGGATAGAACAGCGAATGCTCTTTTGGTCTGCATGCACCTTAATATGTGTCCATTCCATACGTGTGCTCTGAAAGACCGAATGCACATTGAAAGAGCGCTCCGGTACGCCCCAACTCCAGGGGCTATTTTATTTGGTCGTACATTATATAGATTTGGGCCAACATTTAATGACCGCCATTTCCCAACTATTTTTAACCTATCCTTACTCAGACTTACCAGTTCTACAAAATTCTAGATAGTCACATAAATGCTAACAGTCTACGGAATGACAAAAGAAAAATGGACTACAAACTTACGTGGTTACGTGATCTCGACGTTTTTATAGGTAAGTTATTTTTTTCGTCACTTCAGCGTTGATCCCATACTAAAAGTTGTTCGTTATGTATGGTATGTGACCGAAACACCGTGTATATGTCTTCACCCTAAGATTCATTGCCTCTCCGGTCATCTTTATGCGGAAGACTGAATAATTGTGCAACAATAATATTTTCGCACTCCGCTTCTGACGACAGATAACCGTGTCACAATACACGCGACATGTCGCAGAGATGGTGTTCTATTTCACAGAATAGCAATTGTGTGAAGATGTGACACTTCTTGCTCAGCGCGGAACCTGTAATTTATGAAGTTACTAGCGACCCGCCCGGCTTACAATACTGATACTAAAACCTTGCTCTTGAATCATTCAATCTGGTAAAAAACACAACATCAAAATCCATTGCGTAGTTTAAAAGATTTAAGTATACATAGGGATATAGGGACAGCGACTTTATTTTATACTTTGTAGTGATATCAAATCAGGTAACCTATTGAACTTTCGAAAATCCTTTGTCCGATTTTCACTTGTCCGAAAACGGTTTCTCGAATTTTTATAATCCATGTACATTGTTTACCATATTTTTTGAAATGGTCCTCGTTTTCTATTCCACATCAACATTTTCCCGAATTTCGATAACCAGAAGAACGGTTGCCAAATTTATTATTTGACAACCGATTTGTTAACCATGTTTTCATAAATTCGATGCTAAGCGAAATCGAAATGTCATTTTACCTTATATCAGTAACCAGAACAACGGTTGCCAACATTTTTATTTGACAATCGATTTGGTAACCACCTTTTCATAAATCGGAAATGTAATTTTCCCTTATATCAATAACCAGAAGAACGATTGTCGGACAAGTGAAAATCGGATAAGGGATTTTCGAAACTTCAATAGGTTACCATCGATGCTATGTCGATGCTACGTGTAATTGAAATATCATTTTTAATCCTAATGTTCATTGTAATAAATATTGTTTTCCCTACTACTCGAACTGTCAATTTTCACTGCGCCTACTTTTATCATGTCCGAAATTTCATTCAAAAAGGCATTTTAATAACAACATGCAAAACATTTGAACAACAGGGTGATTGGTTAAAAAAATGTTCAAGTAAACCAGGGTAAAACCGACGTGGATTGGTTAGGTTTCGAAGCTAGGGCGGAGTGAATGGCGTAGTCTTTAAATACTTAAGTATTTTTAATCAATTGTTTACACATCCTCATACTTACAAAACCAAAAAAAGGGGGGACGGGGGGGGCGAAGCCCCCCACCAGGGGGGTTCGGGGAGCGAAGCCCCCCGCATTAAAAAAGAAATAATCTGAACCTCCCCTACCTTAACCTGGATAGGTTCGTTAGGTACCTTTTATCCCTTAGAGCGGAAATAGAAGCCCCGCGCAGCGGGGCTTCGTCGACCGGTTCCCAGGTCAAAATTGCTCACTTAAATTCTTTGGACAACAGGGCGAATTATTTAGTAATAGTTAAGTATAAGGAATAAAAAAATATTTTTAATGTTAGTTAAAGGTAGGTAATCACTTTTAGTACATTAAATAGTAGGAACATCACCATTATGCACAATAATTTTTCGATACATATACATAAGACACGTAAATCATTAGGACAAACAATATTTAGGAACAACCAAGTTAGGATTAACAATTTCGGCATAACAAAAATATGCGCAACAATGTTTATGCCATTCATTTTTCGGCGTAAAGTTATTATGCGACAAATTTTTCGGAATAAAAACATTATACCACCCGATATAGACCACCTCCCGGGGCAGATCCGAGTCGGATAGGTTAGGTTAGAAGACTAAGTCGGGAGCTTTGCTTTTTTTTGCTTTTGGAGTCTTAGTCTTTTGATATAATGGGAAAATTAATATCTCGGTCTGAATACTTGACGCCACAAAAAGTAGTTGGCAAATAATACTTCGGGATTTTAACAAGTGTTTATTCTAAATAATGAATTCGATTGTTTGATAGGGGGGGAAATAATACTTCGGTCAAAATACTTTATGCCAAAAAAAGTAGTTGGCAAATGATACTTCGGAATTTTTACGAGTGTTGATTCGAATCATAAGCGAAATAAAATTGCTGCTAATTGAGAAAGGGGGTAAATAATAAGCAGGGAAACGTACTTTCGGGCAAACAAAATTTAGGCCAATTAATAAAATGGGAAACGTTTTCGGGATACTAATATTCGACATCACAATTTTCGACTTTATGATAGGTAACCATCAAATCATTATCCATATTTACGCATAAACGGAACATATCTATGTGATACTGATAAATGTGATAATCACTACTATAAGTGGGTAATTTAAACGCCTATATGAATTGTTACACGCTCCGTAAAACATAATACCAACACGATTATCACGCGCGTAACCCATGAATGAAAATCATGCTTTAAATTAAAGCGCGTAAAATTCACGACGAAGACTTAAACAACGAAAAATTCTTGTTTCGGTGATCTTTGAATCAGATTTAGTGATTTTGCATGTATCATGACATTTTCAGGAACGAAGGATCAATCTAACTTTCTCTGGGTAAACACGTTATTAGTTATAGAACCACATGGGCCAAATCGGAACGGAGATTACTTTTTGTAAAACTTACCACACAAAACTAGATCAATAAAAGATTAAATCTGTCGTAAATAAACGAATCACTAGTATCCGCTCTTTGTCAAAGCCCTATTCTTTGGCCGGGCGCGGCGCGTTGCCAAATTGTATGATTTACTGACGAAAACCGTACTGGCGCCAGAGTGGCATATAAAAAGAGTTAACATTATAATTAGGGTTTTACAATAGGAATTTATTTTAATTTCTACCGGCTCCTGTTGTGGTATTTCATTGTATTTTTAAACGTACAAGGGTTTTTATGTAAACAATCAGTAAATTTTGATTTAAAGTCCGACGAAGGCGTCATCTTATAGTCTTAAGTTTCTTATTATTATTTTTCGGTGACCCTGAAAATCAGCGTCGTGGCAATCTAGCCATGACACATGCTGAGTGGCAATCTTTTTGGGGTGTTTATAATTTTATCAATTTCTTTGTAAGTGTACCATTTCATCGCCAAATAAATAATATTATACCTATTCTATTCTATTCTATTCATTATAGTGACAGAGAAAAATCCCCGAAATTTCCGAACTTCAGTGACCGCGATAGCAGGGCAGACTCCTTCACTTTTCTCACAGACTATTCTCGTAAGTTAGAGTGCATGGAAAAACTGACAGTGTTTGCATTTGCAACATGTTTCCAAACTATAGGTACTGTCCATTTGTGACCCATGTACTTACTAAAAGTAAAAAATATCGCATTTGTAAATAGTGCGTAGCCCCCTACAAAAGTTTGAAATAATGTAGGTATAATCATAATTATGATCTCATAACTAAGTTTCATGATCAACAATTACTTTATCGTTTAACCGGTTTAACTCAAATATATTAACTAGATGCACGTTGTCAATCGAAATGCGTGCAAGCAATAACAGTATCCAATTAATTGATGTAATCGAATTAAATCTAAGGAGCAATCAGTCGTCATGAGATATGTCTGTCACTGTAACGAACTGCATAATGTTATATTAAGAATGCCCTAAGCGCCAATACACTTAGACGATGTCACATTGATGAGAATCCGCCTGCGATGCGAGGGCAGAGCTAAGGTGCGTTTCGATCAAACGAGTAGGTATTCGCTCATTCTATCCCCCATTCTAGTTACGACTTCAACGAATTTCGATTCAACGAATCACGTTTTGTGTAATGAACGAATTTCGTAGAGTGGGGGATAGAGTGAGCGAATGCTCGCTTGGTCTAAATGCACCTTTAGAATGTATATGGCATTACCTCGCTTACTCACCGTCATTGCTCGTTGTTCTGACGCCAGTGTGGACTGAGATAGGCTGATGATGTGATAGTGCACTACCGCGTAAATCGCACTCGTACATAAGTATAAGTATTGGGTAATACCGCGTATCTAACAAATATAGCCCAATTAACGTATTCGGCCATCGAACGTAAAATCCTTATTAGAAGATCCCTTAAATATGTTGGGACATCTTACACAAATAGACCTAATACCAATTTATAGGTATTTCAATCAAAAAATACCTATAAGTATTACTACAAATATTTTGAAAAAAAAAGTTAGCATATTTGCGTTATTTTCTATGAAAAATTCCACCTGACCCGTCTTCTTTGACTGAGAGTGTATTAGGTCAAATACCTGTAAAGTTCATATTTCACTATCTCAACGATATGGTTTTTTGTATCTATCGTGGATCTATGCTACGAATCTTGGATCTCATAAATAGATTAAATTAATTATTATAAATTACTAGCTATATTTGCTTTGCATTAGCCACAGTCGAACTTTCGTCTTAAAGAATCTGAATTAACGAATGCTCATTCTATCCCCCACTCAATGAAATCAACAAATTTCGACGAATCACGTTTTGTGTAACGAACGAATTTCGTAGAGTGGGGGATAGAATGAATTTTCGTTCGTTTGGTCTAAATCCACCTTTAAGGTTGGTCGTTGAGACTTACGTCATTTCGTCAGTGTGCTGACGGCCATTAGGGCTGCAGACGGCGCCATCGCCCGCCAATGAGACAGATTGATAGCGACGTCCATCAACCCATCACACGCCGATGACAGTCCTATTAGGCGTAGATTTGTATGGCAGTGCCAAGCTTTTGTCGTATGGGAGCTTATTGGTTATTTGGTTTTCTATTAGTTATAACATTTATTTTCTTAAGAGTATAATAGTAGCGCATTATGTAGCACTCTATCGCAAATTGACGGGCGATAGAGTGCTCAACTCGCATATTTATACTTGGCAGGTCGGCTTTATTGATAGATATATAACAACTTGAAAAGTGCTTCAAATACAGTTCTTTATGTGTTTATCAATTTTCAAAGGGGTTTTTATTTATAATAATATTGAAGTGGAATAATTATAATAGAAGTAATTTCCAAATGAAGTCCTCATGAAATCCGCTGTAAACGTTGATATATTTTCAGCACTCTACGAGTATGATTATATTTTATTTATCTATTCTTGTACTAGGTTTCCTTTTAGTCATTTTAGATTCTTTGCGACTATTGATCCGCATGCATGCAAATTGCATACATATTTAGTTCAAAAGCAGTAAAGCCTTCAATTTTGGGTTTAGATAGATATACACTCAGAGAATTAATAGTAGGTAGCAGTAAATACTTACTAAACAGCTATTCCTACACGATTCGCTAGATATAGATCAAACGGAAATCCATAAACATCACGTTTATATTAAACGAATGACATTATTGCCTAGATTATATCTCCCATGTTTAAACTGGGTTAATGGTGTTGGATCCCATCCCAAAAATATTGCGATTTCGTTCATCATCATCATATTTAAAAACTGGGCTCTTCATTGTGGAGGAACTTCAATTATTTAAGCCGAAAGTAATTTAAATAGGTACCTTCTTAATTTCTAGGCTACCATCTTTAATTACGTAATTTTCTTTTTTAATTGCTTATAAGATAAACATTTGATTTTTTTTGTCTCATGAAATTCCTTATCCTACTAACATATCTATTTCCATAATATTTTCTTTGGTTACCGCGAGGATCACACACGTGGTCTGCGGATGACCACGTCCATCATCCGCAGACCACGAACCCTGTAAAGTGTTCGAAACTTCGGAATGAAGTTAAAATTAGTTAATATACGTGAGTTTATCCGTTTTCATAGTTTTATTTCATATCTATTTCCATTTCATCAGCATCATCATCATTATCATATTCAGCCGTTAATCGCCCACTGCTGCTTAGCCTCTCTTCTTGTACGCCACTGGTCCCGGTCCTGAGCTAACCTCATCCTAAACTGACCCGCGAATATCGTCCACCCATCGAGCGGTCGAACGCCCTGCGCTTCTCCCATCTGAAAGCGGCCACCAATCCGTTAACATTTTGGTCCACCTCGTTCCATTTCATAGCCATATAAACTACGGAACCTTAAAGAATGTACCTTATGAATGCTCCGTCTCCACAACAACGCTCTGCTTTCTTAAACAAATATCGTAATACTGTGTCTCCTGAAGCATACACATTATTGATTATAACTTATAACTTGTATTTATTTGTGATGTTCTCGTTCACATTATCGATAGCGCGTATGACGTTATGTTTGTACATAAATTCGTATACCTACCAGTTCAACACCGCGAGACGTAAGCGCCATGGCCCGCCCTATGCCCTGAGATCATCACATTTATTGAATTACTAAACCCTAACAAAAATATTTTACAGATAGTCTCATTGCAATACTGTTTCAGCAGTTCGACTGCAGCTGTAATTTTATTGTGTTAGTCACTGCACCCAACTACGTACAGTCAAGGGCAAAAATATGTATACACTTTTGCACCTTATTTTAACGGCATAAGATAAAAAAGCGTATACATATTTATGCCCTTGACTATACATGGAAGCTGCATGCAACTCGCAATAAAACTGATATTGTAGCTCGCACTTTCATAATAAACTGCAATAATTATTGAATTGCCTAACGATTATGTTATTCCAACGCAGTTGTTCTCAACCGTTTCTAGACTCTCATTCAATTATTTTGTAGTTACCACTTCGGAAATTGCAAGAGCGACATGTTAAGTACTCTTGGCACAAACTACACGACTCGCGTCTGGATCATAGACCACCGGTTCAGAATCTCTGGTCTCTAGAAATAATACTGTTATAAACTCCTCATTTTAAGATCTTGTCTTGACACTAAATTTGCTGGTAATTCCACTTATAGTCGTTGATACATTTAGCTGATTATTCGTAAACCTTAGTAAAAGGAAATAAGCTCTACAAAGATAATTTAAATATGATTCTTTAAGTAAATCTATAAGTGAATAACAGACGTCATAAAAGTAGATGCATAGGTATATGTGTGTTAGTTTTAGTTGCAACTTAAACATCCATCTATTACTAAAGAGACGCATAGGTAATTATAATGAAAATACATACATACTTTAATTTTGTTACGAATTATCCAATTGTGTCTGACTGTCTGTTTGTTTGTACTAATATTATAATTGTATACCTATATAAATAATTAATTGCCTAACATGTAAACGACTTGGTGTCCACACCGTGACTGAATAAATGAATTGAATTGAAATAAATTCGACAGTTCCAAAATCAGATAGGTAGGTAGATTTTCTCATGAATTGCATTACCTATTTTCTACAAACTTCCTCTAATTCCGTATTTACAACAACCTAATTTTATTGATGTCATATTTTCAGAGTTTATCGTCTATGGTATATTTTTTTATCTTTGCGTAGACGTTTATTTTGTGGGGTGAATAACCAATATTTACTGAAACCGAAAAACTATGAGAAAGAGGATTACATACCTACTAAAAAAGCAACGAAACATCGGTGCTCCGTAGAAAAAAAATCAGTACCTAGCTTATAGTTTTGATAATTCGTCCAATCATAAAAACGGCCTTGGTTCTTACTATAGGACCTACCTGTGGAGACGAATGGCACTTAAGGGCAGTAGTTAAATTCAAACCCGTTAACCAATACGTGCTGTTCTGCCGCTCCAGAGTTAGCCTCGAGTTACGATATTTTTACTACCTGCCAACTTGCCATCAATGTCATGGATGCCGCGGCCCATTTCCCGGTCGGCCGTTCACCTATTCCACCACGCTATGAAACAGTCGTATGTGCCTTTAAAATTCTAAGGCGACCTGACATTCTTAAACTGGCGTGATGGGAGTGATATCACCGTCCCAGAATAAAAAGTTACTCATTTAGTCCAATTGATTTTATTGTTTATACGCTTTCGCGTCTAGCGTTCTAGTTTTTTTTTTGTTAACGCGTCTGATATTTCATTAGACGTTGTACTAATAAACTTGCAGTTGAGTGCAAGGGTTTGTTTGTGTTCTTTCATTTTAACCACGAGACGATAACATACGATAAAATACACATAAAATCGGAGTCCACATCAGGTGCTGGTGGCAATGGACAGTTCATTGGGTCTCATTAAATTTGCATATTACTTGCTAGTCTTGCTACTCCTTAAACCGTTTTTCTATATTTCAAAATGCAGAAATATAAGACATTCATAAGTCAATAATATCTTAACTGTACTTTTGCTTTAAGTACCAACGCGTATTACCAAATGTATTGGTTAGATAGAGCTGAGATAGACAATAAACGTACGCATGATTGTTTTCTACTTAGTATGCAGAAAACACAATTAATTGATCGTTCGTTTACATCTAAGCCTACTTGACACGTTTCGTAATAAATATCACGTAGATCATCATTGTCCTTGAATGTTATCCCGGCTGTTACTGCAGTGTCAACCTGGGTCTGCCCAGCAAATTAATCTAAAGGATTGCATGGCATACCACCATCTCACCTCCCAACACGGATAGTTTTCGTTCACCAAAATGTGATTAGGTAGGTAGTGCTTATAACAAATGATCTTATCATACTTACATAATGCTCAAGAAACTTACATTGAATCTGCGACCAACGTACTGTCTTACCGTTTAGCTACCAAGAAATCTTGTGGCCATAGGTTCCATAGCCAATTTGGCAAAAATAGCACCTTTTAACTATAGGTAATAACAATATTTTGAATCATAACTTCATGACATAGGTGTACCCATAATATTACTCATTTCATGTAACATTCCTTATAAGGTGTATTGTATGGTAGGCTGATGATTCGTATGTCGAAATGAATCTAAATATGAATAATACCTAAGGCAGTAGGGAAAATTTACTTAATGAGCTAAATATTATTATATAGTTTGCGGTGGGAATTTACACGTACTTTTTTAACGTTAGAGGAAATATTTAAATGGGAATTTGGGATGGGTGATTCAACGAAAACTAATAAAGTAAATATGTAATTTTTAGTTAATTTTAATGATTATTTAATATTAACGCCTTGATGTGCCACTTGACCATTCGGTTATTGAAGAATGATAACGGGCAGCAGCGTCATTATAATTTGTAGGTACCTTTGACATAATTGTAACGATTTTTAATGTAAATATTCAATCGTTTTATTATCATTAATGATTAATTTCGTTGATTTTTAATATTGTTTTATACTACAGATTTCTGTATTTTTTATGTAGGTATACAATGATGTGTGACTTGACTTTAATATTTTTATGTCGTATAATTGAACATTTGTGTTAGTTTTTAGTAAAAGTGGGACGTTTCACTAAACTCACTCACATTTTACTTTATTTCATACCTATACTAGGTACTGATGTATATTTTTATTTGACACATTTACTGTATCGATCGAATGTTTACAGCACTGCAGTGCTGTTACGATTTTATTTGTATATAGGTACTCCTTTTGGTTAATTTCACGGGTTAGACTTGCGCGGGAGCTTTATAAAATAAATGACTATGACTATGACCATAACAATAACAGTGTCCTAGATACCCCACCTAGTGTTCACCCCAACATAGTATATAATAGGATTAAGTAAATATGAAACACTGACAATTATTTCCCCTTTCAGTCATAGTAAACCCAGTCAGACAAAACCTATCACGCAAAAAACTCCGGGTTTCTTCCTCACTCTTTTCTGAAATTGTTAAACTGTTACTTTAACAATTGAACGGCTTCATGAAGTGCGAGGCTCATGATATCACTGCCACTTCACGCTAATTCAAACCATCATTCATCAACCATTACCATCATTAAGATGATTAACGTACCCTGATACTCCAGATTACGAGGAGATGGAAAATTGAACTCTATTCCAATTAGCAAACAGGCGAGCAGTAGTGGCTGTTTCAGAATCAATGTATTGTGTGAAAGAAAATTGCGACCGGTACCTATCTACCCATCTGTATCAGATTGCGCTTGTAGACGGCTAGGCGCTCGTCTTTAATCAGCACACCTACGAAAAATATGCAGTGCGAGAACATGACACCTACAGGTTAAGTCCGTTCCGTAATAGGAAATGCATTATAAATATCTTTTTTCTCGGGCAGAAACAAACACTATACTAGGTTCATCAGGCTCGTGTATGGTTAATACTTATAATTTACAGTAAGGCTAAAGTTTGTGACACAATTTAACAACTAGGAATATAATGCATTCGAAAATCTGTTCAAAGAATATCTACAAGTATTAGTAATATAGTAGGGTAACCTTTGCCTTGTTTTAGATGCTTGTTGCCATGCAATAATAGTTCATACGTCACATCTGGAACCACGATTCGTTTTCATGCATTAGAGTCCTTGTGTCCTTTACGCAACGTTTAACATTGTCTGATTTTCCCATAATATCCTATCCTTACCATGGGTTAACACTTAACAGTATCGACTGTGTAACTCACTTAATATCACTCTCGCTAGAGCTAATACCTACGCAGGAATGTACAAAATAGAACCTACATTACTGCAGACGCCGGGAAACCAAACTAGAAATAGTTACTCTTAGTGCTTTTCTCCAAAATCAGAAGTAAAAAAAAAAACATTACCATTTTTTGTATTTTTTAAATCTGTTTGAGGTAATTTTTAGACGACATTGACAATAGTTTTGTTTTGTACCTACGGGGTTTCTCATTTGTCAAAAGAAAGTTACTTCCGGTACTTTTCTGGCCTAAGCCTGAAAAGTAGCATGAAATTCCATATCAAGTTCAGTCAGCGAACGGTAGCAGTAACGTGGTACTTCCGGGTCCATTTATTTCTAAATTACTCAAACATAAATGTTTCTTCACGCGAGCCGTGTGCTGACCGTCTGACTTGACGCCCCTTTCTGAACCAGCGGCCCTACCCCAAAGTCCGCAAAACTTCTAAATTTATAAATTTCGAGGATTTATTTCTGTCACTCTCTGGCGGCTTTCTTGGAGTGAAGAGACAAATCCTTCAAATTACGAAGTTCGCGGCAGGGCGCTGGTTCAGAAAGGGACATTCAATTCACGGCTCCAGACAATTTGTAAGCACACTGTTCATGGTAAGGTCGCTGTTGTCCTATACTGGGTTAATAGAGGGATCATGTTAAAAGTACTACGCTTGTTTACGTATGAAGCACGCAGCGCACGCACTCGCCGGTTACTCACGGAATGCAACATGGACTTAACCTTCGCGTTCACGTTCTATCGCTGAAGAAAATTCCTTACACTTGCTTGGTGTAACGTCAACCAGCGGACTGATCGGTAATAGGTATTAAATAAAGTACATTTGGAAAGCGACGGCACTTAAGATAGATATATGGGCGTGACTTGTTGCCAGACGACTTCACTTTCCGCACAGACTAACCATTAATACGCGTAATAGGTATTTAATTACTGGAAAAGAATTAGGCTTCCAAATAGAAAGGTTATATCAATTTCATAGCCGTTTGGTTAATGAACCCTACCTTTTAACTTAAATATCAAGAAACATGCAGAAAGTATCAGAAAATTTTCCTTTCCAATTTTGTCCATTATCCTCCTTTTATCAAAGCAGGCCTGCTATCTACCGCAAACACCGAAGTTCGTTTCGTTCGTTCGAAGGCGTCATTAGAGTGACAGAAAAATCCTCGTGCGAACTTCGGTGTTCGCGGTAGCAGCTAGGTCAGTTCAGGCCATTTTCGACAATAACTTCGTAGAATATGAAATGCCAAGATGTTCTGTCACTTGTCAAAGTCAGGTTATTTCCGGTACTTTGCACTCCTAGGACTGCTAAATAGTTAAGAAATGCCATTAAGTAGGTACTCGTATGTTCAATCATCGAACCAGCGACATGGTGCTCCAATTCATTGCAACTTTGAGAAATAATACTTTACTCCGAAATATTAAATTAAAGTGATAGACTCATACGAGTCTCTTAGCTCGGCAAGCAGCAGCTTTTATCGGGATTTATCATATTACACATGTCAGAAACTGTTGGACAAGTAACATCAAAATATTTCCTAAGGTCATTTTCCGGGAACCGTTCGGGAAACACGTATACGAGCATCACAGCAAAAACATCATACACATGCTCCAAGCAAAACGAAACGTTCTGCCGTCGACCTAAAGCTCAATGTGACTGCACATTTTCCGTAGTTTTCGTATAGATGCAACTCTAATAGGTAACAAGTGCCGAAGAGCTACGAACTGTTGAATGACTTTTTGAAAATGGGGCGGAATAGTAAAACAGCGGTTAGTGTAACATTTCCAGGAACTATATATACGTTGGGTGCATGCTACTATAAACAAAGGGGGCATAGATCGTTCGTCAATACGAAGTGATCTTGATCAATGATTAAGTGGGATTTGGGCCGATCTCTGAAGTTCGCGATCTTTTTATGCAGATCATTTGAACTTCCTTTAACTCGCATAAGCTTTATTGATGTGCGTAACTCCCATTTAAAAGTAATGCGACCACCCAGAAAGAGGCATCAATTGGAGGATTTTGTGCTCTATTTCTACTAATGTTATAATTAATAAATAAATAACTTGGGACATCTTACACAAATCGACCTAGTCCCACGGTCGGCTCAATTAAGGCTGATGTGGGTACCAAGCGACGATATATATAATAATTATATTGATTTAAACTTTCACGATATTATCACTCATATTTTAAAGACAAACGGGTCTAAAGTGTTGATACATTCTCTCGCCAGTCTGCCTGCGTAGGTTTACGCGATTAGACCCGTTTGTCTTTAAAATATGATATATATAATAGATAGATACATAGGTAGATACTTAAATACATAGACAGCCATGACCAAGGAACAAATATTTGTGATAAATAAATACACAAGTAATGCCCTCGCCGGGATTCGAACCCGGGACCTCCGGCTTCGTAGGCAGGGTCACTACACAGTTCAAAGAATACTGTCACTACCAACTAGGCTACTACGGAGGCTGACATATACTTGTACGGATGCTGTACTTATTGTGATGTAATCAATTAAGTACAATTACTTAATTGATTTCCTTTATTCATTTCACAATAAGTATAATTTTCCCTATTATTCTAGCAAAATAGGATAGGACAGCGTAACTTCTATAATGTTAAATTAAATTCAATAATTATTGGATAATAAAGCCAGGGATACTTATTAAAACGGTATTTCATTACATATTTTTTACATCTACCAAAAGAAATCTTCAACTTGCATTTTGTAAGTTTTCTAATTATACTTGCCCGTTTATTTAATTATCTTCGTGATAAGATAACTTTTGTTCTCTGCTTTTATGTGGGCGAGCCTCCTACGCCGCGCAAATGTCTAGCAACGAAGACGTAACTATACAGGGCGATCTTATTTTATTTTATTTAAAAGGTACATAAAACAAACGATAATCGATATGAATAAGAATTACATACGATTCGACACTTAAAGCTAGATTACACAACATAACTTAGAGTTATAATATGCATATATACATACATATTATGCATTACATAGATACATATTATGCATTACATAGATATATATATACATATTATGCATTACATAGATACATCTTTATCATTATACTTTACGTACATTTTACATAAAAAAACTACACCATTATTTTTACTCGTTCACATTTTTCTCTTTTGTATAGGTACCATGTTTGAGCAATTAAGGGCGAAAATATCATATTTTCATGATAAACAATAAAAACTCAACCATCATATGCCCACTTTAGATGGCCCGCAGTGTACTGTATTATTTGTATTGGACTTATGTTGGCCAGGATTATAGGGTGAACCTTATAATGAAAAGACCAGCCAAGGGCATGTCGGGCCATGCTCAGTGTAAGGTTAGTTATTCAAAAACGGTTGTTCCGATTATGTTAAAAATATTTTTATTTTAAAGTATTCCAGAAGCATATTCATATTTTTTTCCTTATATTTCAGATCCAATTTTTTATATTCTGGAGCGGAACATACACCGATTTTTAAGCGACCTGCATCCAGCGTCTCCCGGTGATCTTTATAAGATCGTCTGTCCATTTTGTGGGTGGACGTCCTACACTGCGTTTCCAAACCGTGGTCTCCAGCTCCACTTGAGCACTTTTCGACCCCATTGCAATTGGCCACCTGTATGCTCAGCCAAGTTGCCAAGCGCTAGCGTTTAGTAGCGTATCGTAGTTTTCCCTCTCTGTCACTCTTTCATATTAGAGCGGCAAAGACAGTTAGCTGCGATTGACGATTAAGCGCTAGCGATTGGCAACTTGGCTAAGCATCCTGCTCTGTGAGGAACGCCTCCCTAAGGCCGTGGGTTTTCTGGCCAGCGATCGGCGACCGACGCGACCACCCTCAAACAATCGCGAACAAAACATTCGAACGCCGTCGGCGGCGGACACGCGTCGGTCGTCGGTCGCCGGCCAGAAAACCCACGGCCTTACACGACTATTTTTTCAAAGAGGCCTGACGTTTTCTTATTCCATCACCCCGTATAATCAGTAATCAGTTTAGTAAAGTACCTAACATGTATCTTCCTACAGGACATCGGACCGGTTAGAAGGAAGCTGATTCACCCGCTAAGTGGTTCCCAAGCGATAAATTTCAATAGTTTTAATATTCGCAACACACGGGCTGTTATTGTTAACGCCCAGCGAAAGAAACCGAACGCTCGCTTCAGTAGAACCACTGTAAAATATGATATGAAGGGTCCACGAAAAGAACGTGTCTAGTCGATTCAAAATTCAGAAGGAAAAACAACCTAACTTCTAATAAAATTAAGGGCAAAGTTGTACCTTATTCTGAGGTACAACTTTGCCCTGAATTTTATTAGAAGTTAGGTTGTTTTTGAATCTTATTAATCTGAAATCTGAATTTTATTAGGACTAAACTGTTCTTTCCGTGGACCCTTCATATGACCAAGTCACCAACCAGTGATCGGTGTTTCGGATTCTCCCTCACGGGATTTCGCGAATAAAATAATGACGGGTGTGACTATAAAATCAAGTACTATCTGATATATAATTTGAGATTTCTAAGAATGAACTTTTGAAAGTTTAGAAATGACCCTTATATCTATGGCGTTAAGGCTATCGAAAAAATTGTGAGTCTTAATAAGGATTAATATATTGACCAAAGCCAAGCCTTTGACCTTATCAAGGTCGTCGGGACACGCTGGATGCAGGTCGCATCTAACTGGTACATGTGGAGGTCCAGACGGGAGGCCTATGTTCAGCAGTGGACGTCTTATGGCTGAGATGATGATGATGATGATGAATATATTGACTGTCAAAAGTTCATTCTTAGAAATCACAGACTATAAAACTTCAGTTTGACAAGGTTTCCGAGTAGACTAGGGTTCCAATTGATTGACTGTACATACCTACACTTAACTGGTCAATTGGTCATACCACGTAACCCTTACTTGCTATCATAGGCATGAATATAAAAGCTAAGTAGGTAAGTACTTTAATTGACGCAGTTTCCCGTCTCTAATACCTAATTCAAAGTAACAGATAATAAAGTAGGAGAAATCGTTACAATACTGGAGAAATTTTAATGGCATATTTTATAGCAATTCGCTTCAATTTAAAACAAATAGAAATAGATCTAGCTTTTATTGCCGTTTTATTGCTGAATTGATGGGCTTTGATTGACCCGTTACACTTCTATTAATCTAGACGGTTCATCCAAAGCCAAATGCATTTACTCGTAAATTGATTTTATAGCTTTTTATTTGACTAAAGTTGGGGTAAGTATAAGTACGAGTATAGTCACCAAACCAACTTATTAATACTACAATTTCATGAATTGTGATATTTACATTGCATCAGTTTAATTATAAATGTTATTTTTTAACCGACTTCAAAAAAAGGAGGAGGTTCTCAATTCGACTGATTTTTTTTCTGTTGTATGTATGTTACCCGATATCTTCGAGAATCGTGAACCGATTTTTTTTTGTGATCGTACGTGTATAACCCCGAGATGGTCCCGTTGGCACCAAGTTGCGGTCTGATAATGGGATCTTGGAGAAATCGAGGGATCTCTTCAAATGTTATAGGTATGGCGCTTTAGGTAATTTTCATTCATTTACAAGAATTTGCATTCAGAAAGAAGGATTTGATGATAGGAAACCAATGATGAAAACCACAGATGATAGGATCTTGGAGAAATCGGTTGAAGTTGGTTGTTTTTAAATTTTTTATTTCGTGACTATACCTATATTATGTGACTTATAAAAAGGTACTTCATAAAAATAGTGGCGGTGATCTTTTTGACGACCTATTCAAGTACTCAGTATCGTGCTAGGATGAGAAATAAATTTTCCGAATAAATATTTATTTGCATGATCACTTAAATAATTGATCAATATACCTAATATGTAATTAGTAATTAGCCTACCTCAAATCTAAAATAGGCACAGACAATGTTTCCACTGTATTTATGTTTGCTGTTCTGTAATGTGTGCTTTCTTTATGTGAATAAATTTTATTATATTCTATTATATTCTTGTGGCATTGTAAGGAATAATATTATTAGTAAATAGGAGATGGATTAATTAAAATAAACATAATTATTTTTAAAATAATTAAAATATTCATCCAAAAAAGCACTCGGTCACTTTTTCGTGCTGCTTTGCCGAACGTTAAAATTGCCATGATAACCAAACTGCGATAAGCAGACGGCACTAGAAGAAGATTCATCACTTTCTCAAACGAGCAGGCTTAGCACATGATTGGTGCGACAGTATGTCGCCGCGAGATAGATGTCCCGTCCTTCACTAGCTGTATTAACAAAAGAGGGACGGATAGACTATCTCGCGGCGAGATACTGTCGCGCCAATCATGTGCTAAGCAGGCTGATGTTTTTATTGCCACAGCGGCTTCTGATTTTAGCAGCAATCTGCTTAGTCCCTGTTCTAATCAAGAAACGCTTTTATCTTAACCTTCTTCAGTATAATATCTTTGGCGGATATCTTCATTACTGACTGCAATACTACATTAAGTTCCCAAGGCATAATAACTTCATTAAATATTCAGTGAACTGAAGATTCTAGCTAGACGATATGTCAATCATCCATTGACATTTAAACAATTGAAATCGTTTATCATTATTCTATTCGTCTGCGGCTTTCATTTAGACAGGAAGGTCACAGAACAATTTGCAATCATGCGAAATGGTTAGTAGGTCATATATAGAAATAATCATGGCTAATCCAAGAAGTGTAATTAATTATAATTTGGGATGCGCATGAAGTTAGACTGCAACATGTTTTTTTTTCATTCTGAAACGTCCCCGTCCTCCCTTTTTGAAACGGAAACTTTTAGCTACTACTCCAATCCAAATAACTTTTACACATCTAGGCATAAAACTTAATAACCGTAACACTACCTAACTTTAGTCCAAACTAAATCGAATACCAACGCGTTACGGGCATAAACCATAGGTATGCATAAAGTCAAATCGTGTACATAATATACATAGGTATATTTATTCACTTGACTGTACTTCATGGCTCATGCACAAGGTGCTTTGAGTTCAGTTTTCACATAGATATGCCTACAAAGGTATCAGGGGAAATAGTAGTTTGTATCAACATACATAATATGAGAAGCATGAAAATCCGAGTACCTATGTTTTTATGAAAAAAGTGAGTTTCATTTCATTACAGGATTACACGAGTGTTTCAAAGCCTAAGCACCTATACAGCGTGTGTATTTGATACGGGCGAATATTTTAGTGGCGATTACTATCGGACCTAGGGAACCTATTTACATACATTTATTTTAGAAATTAAGTTATTTTTTTTTCATACAAAATAATTGAGCCCGCAATGTATTGCATCCACTGGTAGCAGGTACATTACTTAAAGTAGACATAAGTATCTAAACGTCATACGAGTCTCATGTCAGTTGGCCGGCATACATTGCTGCTGGGTTGCACTTTAGAAAAATCATTACACCTAATCAACAACAAAATTTAACGAAATGGTTATCTTATACGACTCGTAGGATCAGATATTATAGCTGGATTAATTATTCGCCCGTATCAAATACCCACGCTGTATACAGCATCATAGACTACTTGTCCGAGACCATGGATTCAGAAGCCACAGGGAAATTAACTGTATGCCAAGATACCATGCTCCAATCGTATACGATAATCGATGAGTAATAAATGTATTAAAATGACAGATTCGAACGAAAAATCACTTAACCGTGATGTATGGAAATGGTGACATAAATTTCGTATATAATAATCTATCACTCTCATACATTTATCACTTTTCCCTTGTCGTATACTTACCTCCCAAATTTAAGCTTTACGTTGCCACAATGACCAGTCCTGCGCCATCCGCATCTAGCGGACTCCTGCGACCTTCACCAGGTCATCTTTGGGAGAGGTCTATATTCACCAGTGATGATGATGATATTGATGATACGTAATTACGTACCTACGATTGCAGAATGCCATATTGGCTAGGCCCGCTGATGTTTTTGTGTGCGTGATTGTCTGTTTGTCTGAGACCCACGCAGTTTGAGCAGCGTGGGAAATCGAGACGGGGTGGGCTAGTTGCCATTGTGTCGAATCATTTAATTAATACCTACTCCATTTATTACATTGATTTAAACTCCGTCAGCCTCCGTAGTTGGTAGTGAGAGTGACCCTGCCTACGAAGCTGGAGGTTCTGGGATCGAATCGCGCCGAGGGCAATCTTATCTTTGTGTCTAGAGGGGGGGGGGGCTCTAACTTTTGATCCGTAGGTCCAAAAATATGAAAAAATCAAGAATAATTTTATACAGGGTGGTCCAAACCTTGACGTCAAAAAATTTTTTTTAGATTCCTCACGTCATGAGCTATCAGAATATATCCCATGTATATTAGCCGATTTTTTGTAGTTTTCGAGTTATGAATTTTTGAAATTTTTTTTTGAAAAATTCTGGAATGAAGAAATTTATAATTTAAAAAAAAACTGTAGGGTTTTTTAAATAGTTTCTTTTTGTAAAAGTATTACAACAAATAAAGCATTTACTGATTAAAAAATTAGCGTCCTAACTTTGATACAAGTAGGATAAAAAAATACCTAATTCAAAATTTTACACTAAAAACGCATCAAAATAGCATTAATGTACGTAAATAAAAAAAATTAAACATATCCCAAGGATTTTTGGTAATGTAAAGACTGCCCTAGACCTTAAACCTTCGTAAAAGCAAAAAAAAGTGATACTTAATAATGAGGATTTTTCGGAGTAGTCGGTCAAATAAACTTTAAAAAAAACTACAAAATTTTTAATTTAAAAATAAAGTGAAATTCGTCTGTTTTGTTGTTCTTATCAATAATAAACAAAGACAGAAAATACCACGAAAACTCAATTTGTGTAGTTATTCAAGTCATTTATTACTACTTTAAAATTTTAATTTTTTTAAGTTTATTTGACCGACTACTCCGAAAAATCCTTATTATTAAGTATCACTTTTTTTGTGCTTTTACGAAAGTTTAAAGTCTAGGGCAGTCTTTACATTACCAAAAATCCTTGGGATATGTTTTATTTTTTTTATTTACG
Source organism: Thaumatotibia leucotreta (assembly GCA_025490895.1). Taxonomy (NCBI): domain Eukaryota; kingdom Metazoa; phylum Arthropoda; class Insecta; order Lepidoptera; family Tortricidae; genus Thaumatotibia; species Thaumatotibia leucotreta. The sequence continues at coordinate 34,810 of JALPQI010008911.1, forward strand.
TACGTTAATGCTATTTTGATGCATTTTTAACGTAAAATTTTGAATTTGGTATTTTTTATCCTACTTGTATCAAAGTGAGGACGCTAAATTTTTTGTCAGTAAATGTTTAATTTGTAGTAATACTTTTACAAAAAGAAAATATTTAAAAAACCCAATAGTTTTTTTTATCAATAAATTTCTTCATTCAAGAATTTCTCAAAAAAAACTACAAAAAATCGGCTAACATACATGGGGTATATTCTGATAGCCCATGACGTAGGGAACCAAATAAAATTTTTTGACGTCAAGGTTTGGACCACCCTGTAGATGACTTAAAAATAAAACTATTTCGAACATACACGGCCCAGTCGTTTTTGAATAACTACGGAACCCTACACTGAGCATGGCCCGACATGCTCTTAATTGGCCGGTTTTTTATCCTTACTTACGAGTATATCATTTAAGGTATACGTGTGTACTTGTTTTTACTATTATAAGTATAAAGGAATAGTACATTACTGTCGAGGTATGGGAAAAGCCTTTTTTTTTTATACCACGTCGGTGGCAAACAAGCATACGGCCCGCCTGATGGTAAGCAGTCACCGTAGCCTATGGGCGCCTGCAACCCCCAGGGGTGTCACATGCGCGTTGCCGACCCAATAAAAACGTGTACACTCCTCTTTTGAAGAACCCCATACTGTAGGTAACGGGAAAACCTCGGCAGGGAGCTCATTCCACAGACGGACCGTCCGCGGGGGGAAGTTCCTCTGAAACCGCACGGTGCGCGACCATTTAGGTTGCCTATTTGCCGGCTGAATATTTGTTTAAACGGACGATCTTGGGAGTGGAATGGGGTTAGTATGCAATATTTCTATTGCGATGTTAAAAATAACTTTTGAATGAATTATATACACACTTCCATTCCAGACCTATTTTTTTACCAGTAAAGTCAACTTTGAGAACATTCTCGTATTATGATTTGGTAGTGTATTGTTGTATGCGCTTGCAAAATCAGGGTACATTTGAAGACCATTCATGCCTATTGCTCACATTAAACAGTCTTTAGTCATGCGTCCCCACTAATAGAGTTGATACAATACGTGCATACATTTCAGGGCAGCTATTGTCTTTGCTTACCGAGCAGCAGTCGTATAAGGGTGATTCTATACAATCTGGGTAACATTTCGACTAGTAATGCTATGCGTATCTATGTAGATATATTTTTGATAATAGAAATGTTATCGTACTAGGAACATCAACTAGAAAATAAATGTATACCTACGTGAAGCTTATGGCATTATGTTTGCGTTTTGTAGGTACTATAAGTTTTTACATGTGTGCAATAAAGATTAAATAAACAAAATATATAAATATGCTGTTAAAGTATAGGTACTATATTTTCCTGCTGTTCGCACTTATATCGTAATAGTAATAGATACCTGCCGAGATTTTCACAAGGGACTACAGTATGTGATTCTTCAAAATAATAAAACCGGCCAAGTGCGAGTCGGACTCGCGCGCGAAGGGTTCCGTACCATTATCAATTTATTATTAAAAAATGCAACCTCCTCAACCTACCTCTAAAACTATAAGAGATAATTTAATCAAACCAAAAATCGTTGATGATAGAGTTTATTAATGTGCATAACATTATTATTTTTTTTGAATTTTATATCGCGTAGTTTAAAAAATAGAGGGGGGGGACACATTTTTCAGACTTTGAGAGCTGATATCTCGAAAACGATTTGCTTAAATAAAAATGTAATGTATAAACCTTGACATCATTTTCAAAGACCTTTCTATTAATACCCCACACGCTTATATAGAACTAAAAAAAAATTTCTATCCCTCAGTTACATATATGGAGAGCCCCCACCCCGATGGTTTTTTTTACAATTTAGTATCATAATCCTGTAGCGGTTCATACAACACATATCCTTACCAAATTTCGTTACTGTAGCATTTATAGTTTCCGAGTAAATCGGCTGTGACAGACGGACAGACGGACATGACGAATCTATAAGGGTTCCGTTTTTGCCATTTTGGCTACGGAACCCTAAAAACCGGCCAAGTGCGAATGAGACTCGCGCACGAAGGGTTCCATACCACAATCAATTTACAATAAAATATCACGTGTTGTGCGGAAGCCCCCTTAAATGAAGGGTCCTCGGAAAAAACATGTCCAAAGCCTAAAAGAATCAGGGCAAATTCACACCTTATTCTGTTAAAAGTAAGGTTTTTCCTTCTGTAATTTGAATTGACTAGACATGTTCTTTCCGTGGACCCTTCAAATATTTATTTTATTCTACTTTTTAGGGCCCGTTCAGACGGACAGCATTTCAACTGCAACCCAGCTGCAAAGTGGCAGTTCCGGGGCAGTTCTGATGCAGTTGGACCAACTGCATTAGAACTGCAAACCCGTTGGGCAGTCCGCTTGCAGCTGTCATGCAGTTCGGTCAACCGCACACCAACTGCAATCTGGCTGCAATTTTGTTATGCAGCCGTATTGCAGGTACCTATTTTGCAGTTGGTACGACTGCAATACAACTGCAATGCAGCTTGGTTATCTTGGTTATACATTACGCTTTCGCTTCACCTTCACTTTACGAATTCGACGACTTCGACGACGAAGCAAAAGAAGCAGCAATAATAATATTTCGTCAAATTTCATACTTCAAAACGTTTACACTCTATTCACTTCCACAAGTAACTGGCGGAGCGGAACATACACTACACACATTATGAGCAGTTCTATTTCCGTCGTACCAACTGCAATATAACTGCAATACGGCTGCATAACAAAATTGCAGCCAGATTGCAGTTGGTGTGCGGTTGACCGAACTGCATGACAGCTGCAAGCGGACTGCACAACGGGTTTGCAGTTCTGATGCAGTTGGTCCGACTGTATCAGAACTGCCCCGGAACTGCCACTTTGCAGCTGGGTTGCAGTTGAAATGCTGTCCGTCTGAACGGGCCCTTAGTGCAGAGGCAGATAAACAGCGGAGCCTCAGTAATAGGGTCCCGTTTTACCCTTTGGGTACGGAACGCTAAAAAGCTAGTTCATACATGACTAAGCTCTGGGAATACAGTCAGTCCCAACGTTCGGTAAGAAAAGCATTGTGTCAGATTATGCACGCGAACTGATGCAATTGCAATCCTTTTCAACAATAAAGCCATTATGTATATGTAAACGTTTGACGCATATGCCTTATTACTCTGCACCTCACAATGCGCGAACCAAATATGAATGAACTGAACAATTATGTAACAGTACGACTGCATTCAGTTTGCATTTGTCATTACAATCATTAGGCATTTAAAGCGTGTTAAGGTGCATTCAGCAGACCAAACGAGCATTCCCTATTCTAACCCCCTACTCTACGAAATTCCATCGTTACACAAAACGTGATTCGCTGATTTCGTAAAGTGGGGGATAGAATAGCGAATGCTCTTTTGGTTTAAACGCACCTTAACGATGTTAACGAGCCTACGAACAAGAACCCTAACCTCAAAATATACCGTTTTCAACACTTCAGGTTTTACAAATTGTTTCACTACGTCACTATCTACTACCTACTTAACTTCTGAAAAACCACCTTTTTCCCCACAACAGGATTTTCATGTTTCGCAACCTAAAGTTGACGTGTTGTGTTTAACCAGCCGTGTGGTGACGGCAGTAAGAATACATTTGTCACCACCCCAACTCCTCCTTCGGGTGTCGTAACTGTCGTAAGAGTCGAATATGGGATTGAAGTGTCACTGACCATTATTTGACAAAATATTGTTGATGGGCAGCAGCGTCATCATAGTGGACACATTTACTGCGATCGCCAATCCGCTTGCCCATACATACCTAGCGCATTTACCTCCTAATGTGTCTATACGCATAGTTAATAGGAGAGGCCTACGTCCAGCAGTGTGGACTATCATAGGCTGATGATGATGATGAACCTAAAGTTATTAATGTTAAACCGAAGAATAACGGCTTTAAACTGAATGTTATATAACACTGTATATTAAATTTTTCTTCGAATTTAATCTGGCACACCGTATGTATATCTAGATTTACATAATTACTTTAATATCTGCATCCGTTGTCTCACAGACAAAGCATCGTTCATATCCCTTGCTGTTTAATGGCGTATGTCGTTATTAGCGATGCAAACGTGGCCGTATTCTGTGATTCAACGTTTTAAGGACTGTAGCCGTACCATAAGTTTTCAAGTAGCGAATACACTAGGTTTTACTAGATCGATACATAAAGCAGGCCATCGCGTTCGCACCAATAATAAGTGCCTGCGCGATATAACGTTTTACATATCGAGTAAAACTGGTAAAACCTAACGTAATGCCCGCCTTCCACTGCCAGCGGAGGAGACTAATAAGTTATTAATAAAATAACTGTTTCATGTTCATCGCTGGCAAAGCGTTAGCACCTATGTAGTTTACGACTGCGAGCGCCACGAGCTCGCGGTGGAAGGCGGGCATAACCGAAACTTGCAAAGTCATGGTACGGCTACTGTAAAGACTTACCCCCTTATGCATAAACGTCTCCTAACCTAGCAGCTAAGTATCGTCTGTCCTTATCCGTCTTATCAATATTGCTATAAAGCGCGCTGTTGTAATACTGTACTACTGTAATAATAGTTTAAGAAAGAGGCAATTAATTTTTCACCTTCCTTGCTCGGAAAGAGCTTTTTTATTCTTTAAAAACAGATAGCAAAGTTGCGTTTTATCCACAAGAGTGCAAGGTTTGAACTTCCCTTGATTTTTTAAAATAAAAGTGTATTTTACATAGATCAGTTGTTTTTATTATGTTGTGTTTCCTCACTTAAGGAAGGTGAAAAGTTTTGTGTTACACACGGCTGCAAAGTTATTTTAGCTCGTGTGTATTGCAACACTCTATATGCTCAGGATTCTATTCTTGAACCACTCGCTTCGCTCAGGATTCTATTTTCGACCCTAGAATCCGTTCGCTATATCGTGTTGCAATTCCACTTCTTCTTCTTCTTTCCATCCTATTACCCTCTGTTGGGGTGTAGGGCTCGAATGATTTTCCTCCACTGGCTTCGGTCCTGGGCAGTTTGGGTCACCTCATCCCACCCCATGCCCAACACACCCATCTCTTGCTCCACGGAACGGCGCCAAGTTAATTTAGGGCGACCACGCTTCCGCTTGCCGGGCATCTTCCAGTTCAGGGCTATTTTGGACATGTGGTTGTTAGGCTTCCTGAGAATATGGCCAATCCAATGCCATTTTCGTGCTTGTATCTCCGTCTGAATGGGTGGGTGCAATTCCACACTCGGTTAAAATACAACTTTGCACCCTTGTATAACAAATAACTATTTTGATGCAGGGTTTTACAAAACTAGCGTTTCTTACGCGGCCGAGCTTAAAAACAATTGAAACACGGAATAAGGACGCTTTGTACCCACGCCCAATAATAAGAACATTTCATGCTCGATTACTTTCAAATTCGTGTACATGTTCATACGAATTGGAGGTTTTCGTATTAGTCATCAGAGACAAAAAAATTGTAAAGACAGCGCATACCTAACTAATTTTAAACACTATCAGGACTACACTATAGTTTGCATGATCTAAGAATGAACTATTGACAGTTATAGATTCATCCTTATTAATATGACGCTAAGACTCACCATTTTTTCGATAGACTTAAGGTGATATATGTAAGGGTTATTTCTGAACTGTCAAAAGTTTATTCTTAGAAATTCGACAACTATATACCTATGTGGACACAGGTACCCTAGTGAATTGCTGACTACTTGTGGCTAAAGTTTTAGACACACACAGGTTATGTCTTCAATACTGGCGTATAATTTATATTGATGACGATTAGTATAGGACCCAAGGAACCGGTTTACAATATTTTCTTTAGAAAATAAAGAATGTTATTTTTCATACATAATAACTCAGCACGCAATGTATTGCATCCGCATTAATTCACGTACCTAATTGGCATTATAATGCCAGGGTTACTTATTATGTCAAACAAGTTGTAGACTGCGTACCTACATGGCAGCTCAGACGGACTCTTAAAAAAATCATTACTCCGAAACTCCGAATTCATAACACTATTTAAGAAAATTATTGTACCATTCGATTCCTATGATTAAATACTGTAATTGGATAATTTATGCGATCGTTAGGCATGAAAAATCCCTATGTGCAGGATTTTAATTAATTCAATTAATACCTTATGTGTATTATTGCTAGATTATTATTACAAACCCATAAATCAAACACATAGCTTTTGCAGGCCCAACGACGATAATATATTGAATGGAAAGGATGACCCATTATCAATCCTGACAGCTGTCATAATACATTGTCTGTCAACCATATCACTTTGATCCATACTGTATTGAAATGACTGGTGTCAGGACGCAGCCGAGTAGTATATGAGATTAAAATGTAAACCAAGGAGAGATATTTAATAATAGTACATTACTATAGAGGACGGGAAACGAAGGGTTACAGGCCAAGTAGATATATATATCTGGCCGAAGGAATTGAGGCCAGATAGGAATACGCGGCCTGTAACCCTGTTTCTCGCCGAGATTTGTATAGTGCTTTTCTCAAACTTATACATCATCAGCCTATGATAGTCCACAGCTGGACGTAGGCCTCTCCTATTAACTATGCGTATAGACGCATTAGGAGGTAAATGCCCATAATCGCCACGCTGGGCAAGCGGATTGGCGATCGCAGTAATGTGTCCACTATGATGACGCTGCTGCCCATCATCAATCGTTATCAAAAAAATGGTCAGTGACACTTCAATCCCTTAGTCGACTCTTACGACACCCGCAGGAGGAGTTGGGGTGGTGACAAATGTATTCTTACTGTCGTCACCACACGGCTCCTTTCTCAAACTTGCCATGAAATAAAACGAACTGATTTCGCCGAACCATACTATTTGATTTGTAAATTAACCAATAGTACAACATTAAAAAAAAACATTCGCGCCTAACTTTTTTTTTAATCTGTTTGAGGTAGCCTTTTACCTGGTGGTATTAGACATTAGTTCTTAGGTTATTTTTTGTTCTGTGGCTGAATGTCAAGACATAGCGTCACGATTTGACGTTTCAAAACAAAAGACAGTTTGTTTGCAGTCCTAGGTATGAAATAAATACATGAAATCTCTTTACATATCATCTTAGCATATGACACCGGGTGCATAGTATTTTCGGGTTTAATTTAAAGGAAGTAACATCAACATTCCGTAGCAAGTTTGAGAAAAGATATTTAATTTAGTCGCAAAAAAATCTTAAATGTTGAAAAATTAACATCATCTGAATTGTTAGCAGTCTTTATTTTACAGTCGTCTACTGTCTACATTGATGAAGATACAAACTCGATAAACGGCAACTAACCTAGACTCGAAGAATCTTTGACTCTATTTAATTGAAATGAAAACCAATTGAGGTCAACAAGCTAAATGTTTCTCGAAGGTATTTGTTTTACTACTTAATTTGATACTTCGAGTGAGAATGTATGGCAAATTAATGGAATTACACAAACAGGTACAACGTATGATGTAAAATAGTAAATGCTGATAATTTGCTGGTTTCGACTCCTTTAGCCGTACCATAAGGTTGACAAGTAATGTTTGCTTTACCTATATAAATCCAAACACCCCAAAAGTAAAGCTCGCTCTAGTACGAGTGTGATACATAAAGATAGACTGCTTTAGTATCGAGTAAAAGTTAACGTAAGCGTTGCTTGTGTTGATTTCGTAGAGTGAGGGATAGAATGAGCTTTCGCTCGTTTGGTCTAAATCCACATTTATAACAAATAATAATTAAGAATGTTTATGTAATTTACTCGGATGACATACCTTTAAATATATATTTTTTATTATTGTACCAATAACTATTAATTTATACTAATTGAATTTATTATATCATGAATTGTATTCTTAGAATGATGAAACGTTGACATGTCATATTGTAATATTATGAATAAATGAGTATGAGTATGAGTATGTTTCCTAAGGTCAAGAGCTCAGCGATAAAATTTATTTAGCTTTGTCAATTGACGATCATCAGTCTATGAATATTGTAGGTATGTTACTACTGTCTAGACGCACCAAAAAGTCATTGCATCGCGTCATAGATTAAATTATCAATTTAGTTCTCCAAACATTTAATTGAGAATTGAGGTTCTGCACACCAAGCGACATAGCAATGCACAGAGTCGTTATATCGATCGCTTGCCTAATCTGAGGGCATATCGGGAACTACTAAAAATGTTTTCGAGGATTTGTCTCTGTCAATTAAAAGGTCATCGGAGAGATAAAGATAAATGCTCGAAACTGTTTTCAAAGTTCAAACATCGAGAATCGCAAATTTGAAGCAACTAGTTTCCCCTCGCTGGCACTGGTTTTAATAATTGTTACACAATTGCGTTTTGTTCACGGGCATAGTTGCTTCGAAATTGCGATTTTCGATGTTTGAACTTTGAAAACAGTTTCGAGCAATTCTGTCACTCATTAAATTAGAGCGACAAAAGCAATTCTCATTCGCAGCTGATCGTTAGCGATTGGGATCTTGGCTAAGCACTCTGGTCTGTCAACTCTGTCACTCCTAATGAGATAGGTCAGACCTAATTTGAGTGTCAGTGTCAGAGATTGCATAAAATTTTCGATTTTCGCGGTAAATCATCTATGTGGACTGGTGTGAGTGAACTCCGATTTAGATAATGATGTAAATCATGAGATCATGCGTATTTTCTGTTATGCCCACTTTATTTTAAACAATGATGATATTTTGTGAGCGTGATACTACTTCCCTTTGTCCAACCAAGATCAAGTGGCATGATGGGAACCATGACCTCTGTGAGGCTCCTGTTGCCCGGAGAGCTCGCCAAGTACGCCGTCAGTGAAGGCACCAAGGCCGTCACCAAGTACACCAGCTCCAAGTAAGCGTCGTCGTCACCTCGATGCGCTACCTCGTCGTACATAATTATTAATTAAATAATGAGCTTGGCTAAAACGACACGACACGCTCGCTAGATTGCTAGTTGTACCTGTTACAACCTAAAAGGCCCTTTTCAGGGCCACAAGCTTTTATGTACAGTCGGCCAATTGGAACCCTAAGGCACTGGTCTCACTGCGAACTACTAAGCTATGAACTATGGGCTATCAGTTATCACCGCCGGGCGAGTATCGCCGTGTCTCTTTTATTTACACGGCATCGGCAGTGCGTACCTTTTGTTCGTGTTTATAGCCCCATAGTTCATAAGTTAGTAGCTCGCGGTGAGACCAGTGCTTAAGCCACTCGGGAACTACTCGTATGTCAAAGTGGCGTTATTAATCAAATTATATCTCTTACTTCATGTCATTTTGACATGGTTCTAAAATGGCCTTAGGTTCGAAGCGATTGAGTGTACCTATAGCTTCTACGGAAAATGAAAGCACGTGAGATGATACCTAATAGGACACCAGCCACTCTCTCCGTCTGTCTTCCATTTCAGATCTCAGATCGGACTTTGCCTTGCCATACGCATCATCATTAACAAAATTATTTATTTTGCCATGCCCATGGCAAATTTTCCTTCAACAGCCTTTCAACACCGTCCCCAAATGACGGTGCAACGACCGTCCCACCTTCGTGGGATGCGACCCGGCCACAGCTGCAGTAGCGGAAACGCGGGAGCAGCCACACATACTCCAGGAGGAGTATCGTTTGTAAGTAGGTATATATTCATTCGAGATACCTAATAACATTGTTTCATAGCGGACCTTTAGCTATCACTTGCACCGGTTCTTGTAATAGACACTCGTTAAGCAATACGAATAGCACAGCTCTAGTCGCAGCACTAATTTAGTTACCATTTAAAGCTCTAAAATGAATCCCATAACGGATTAAATTAACATGACGTCATAGGGATAAATTTGGCCGATTCCCACGTCACGGCTTGAAATGGTACCAAGTACAATTACATATTATCTACTATGGGACGCGAGGTCGTTTACCAAAAAGGGATACAGTATGTGCTTATACGGCGAACAAAATTAGTCGAGCGAGATAAATGTGGACTCGGATCTTGCTAAGTACTTTATAGCTTTTCTGGTGTGATTTGACATTGATATGTTGTCATCACTACTAATACGCGGGTCAAAGGTGTAAGTGGTCATTAAGTAGGTTTAGGACAGCGTCACTGATATGAATCCTTATTGTATAGTCTAATGTAAAAATGTAGATATACCAAAATATTAAGAATACCTATATATAGGTTGTTTTGAAATCAGTTGCCGACCCCTTAAGGTATGCTCAGGATAGCGAACACCTTAATGGGACTCATATCGAAATCTCGAACAAAACGCTTTTCATGAAAAGTTGATGAGCAAGCAGGACCACCCAACTAGCAAAACAGTCATATAACATCGAGCTTACTCAGCTAATAAGTCGTATAAAAGTCATATAAATGCGAATTACACAGTACCTATCGCATAAAGCCAGCTTATATAGCAATAAGTCGTATAAAAGTCATATAAACGCGAATTACACAGTACCTGTCGTATAAAGCCAGCTTATACAGCAATAGCATAATAGTCGTATAAGATGTCATATACACGTTTATACGACTTTCTTATATGACTTAAGAGTCATATAAGAAAACTTAAGAGTCATATAAGAAGTTGCTGAAAAAGATACATTTATAAAACGCTTATATGACTATTTTACCGAGTAGCAATAACTTATATGGCTTACTTATGACTTGTGAGAAAAAGTCGAGTAAACGTAACGCAGTCGCTATTATATGACTATTGTGAATGAAGTCATGTAACAGCTAATTATATATCATGTTTTATAAAAGTGTTTTATTCAGCATTTTGGTAACTTTTATGACTAAAGAGTCATATAAGATTAATGCTGAGTAACCTGCTTTTACATGGCGCTTACTTGACTATTTGTCGAATAATTACATCTTATGTGACCTATGGTCGAGTAAATGATGCTTAAGGAACCCTAATGTATATACCTTTAGGTGTCATGGCGTTTAAACCACTAAACTTGCTATATAAGAAGCAATTATATAATATTTAATGCTATAAATGTCATATAGTGGCTTCCTTCGTAATAATTAAATATATTTATTTAAATTATATTGTAAAAACTAATAATTAAAGTGGCGCGTTCATTATTTACCACTAAACACGGTATACTTTATCAGTAAAGTGGTATTCGCAATACATTTTTACCATTAGGTAGAATATAATACCGATTACAATATGGTCATATATTACTTAGATAGATCTGTCAAAACATACTCACCAGCATTAAGACGTGATGATTGAATCTTTGTTTACATGCACCACAGCTAGCACAACAAAATTCCATGCACGAGCACCGTTGTCAATCCGTCTTCTGTTTAGTTTCTCTAGACACTTTTATTCCACGAAATTGGCATATAAGTAGCAATTATATATCTAATATATCGTATCGTAGTTTCTTCAATAACAATTATATGATTAAAAAGTAACTAACTCAACGGTTATATGACTTTTATATGATTAAAAGTCATATAACAGTTATATAAGTCGCTATTATACAGCTAGTTAGCTATGAAGTGGTCACAGCGATGATTATTATATGACTAATAAGTGGTGGCGATTGCAGTTAAATGGCTTTTATATGGCAAAAACGCTGATTAATATGGGCCCAAATCGCGTTATACAGGGTGTTTTTTTTTCGACCGTTCAAATTCTACGTAGTGAATGTGTAGGTCATACTCACCAACTTTTACTATGGGGACAAAGTCGAAATCGCGAAAAAAAAATCAGCGGTTTCATACAAATTGGCGGCATTACGCCGGCCGAAATGTATGAAACAGCTGATTTTTTTTTCGCGATTTCGACTTTGTCCCCATAGTAAAAGTTGGTCAGTATGACCTACACATTCACTACGTAGAATTTGAACGGTCGAAAAAAAAACAGCCTGTATAAACGTAATTATTACGTTTTTATGACTAATTTCATAAGCTAAATGCCTGAATATGTTACGTTGCCGCGACGATTATATGACGAAATTTTGCTAGTTGGGCACTTTGTATGAAAAGACATTTTTTTATATTTAGGTCCCATAGAAAAGTTGTTCATTATCACAAATATCTACATGCATTTGAAAACACCAAAATTGAATGATTTTTGCGAATATTCATTCATATCTTATTTAGGCTCTCAATAATAGGCTGACGTATTTTTTTTGTAAAAAAAAATATTTATTTTTATAAAAAAATGCGTCATTATTTTTTTTTAATAAATGATGTCGTATAATAGCGTAAGGTCCAATGGTGTTGACATCCGTTTTTAAAATTGCCTTTCAACGAGCGTTAACTAGATAGAATGTTTATTGTAATGCTAGCTCCCGTAAGCACCCTGTATACCCACATGTAAAGGGTAAGGAGATCCAAACTTTATTAAGATGTGGTAAATGTGGTGTCCTGTTTCCATCAGGATATGAATATAAATACATCCCGTAATGACCTACAAGTTGAATAATTTAATAATTAACAACATAGATCACGAGCGTCTATACGGCATACTTCTTATCACGTACATATTAATCGATTATTCTACTTCGGTTATTTCTGATTCTCCACACATACAGGAGATATAAATTTAAACATCAATATGTTAATCTATATGACACATGTCTATTTTAAATTTAAATGGACGATCTTCCAAGAACGCCAGTCGAGTTACGGACTGGAAAATAAATTAATAAAGTATATCTGATTGAGAATTTCTTTTAGGGACTAAATATAGCTGAGAACAAAGACATAATTTATTCTTACATTTAAATAATACGATCGTGATTAACTTGTAACAATGCCTATAGCTGGGGCGTAAAAACTGAGGAGGTCCATACCGAGCTATGCCAGTTCAATGGCTGACAGAAGACTGACGAAAATTGATGAACTGAATATACAAACGATACTCCTCCTGGAGTATGTGTGGCTGCTCCCGCGTTTCCGCTACTGCAGCTGTGGCCGGGTCGCAGTCGCACCGTCATTTGGGGACGATGTTGAGAGACTGTTGAAGGAAATTTGCCATGGGCATGGCGAGAGAGAAAATTATTTTGGTGATGATGATGCGGTAAGGCAAGGTAAGGCAAGGCAAAGTCCGATCTGAAAGAGATCTGAAAAGGAAGACCGATCGAGAGAGAGAGAGAGAGAGAGGCTGGAGGTGGTGTGGCGAAAATGAATGTAGAAACATTGTTTTTATAGCGTTAAGGATGATATGACGCTGACATTGATAATTTATTTCATAGTTTATTGTAATTTCAGTAGGTATTGTTATTAATTTTTGACATTCTCTTTTATTATTATTTTTGTAAAATCAATTAATTAGTAATAACAATTATAATAGGTAGTAAATTGAATACTCAGTTTTTATTGTTATACTCGTATATATATATTGTACTGTACTATATATTATAGTGCTTAAATGTCACAAACCTGACTGAAATGAAGGTTTTTCTAATTTCACGCTAATTGGGTGTCCCTAAAAGTTAAAAAGTTCTAATACACCACTAGCCTATTTATAGGTATACTTAACTGTCAAAAGTTCATGAAATAATACTATGAAAAACGAATAATCTCGCGTATGTTAATGAAATTTAACGACACAATGTCGTAACAATTTTTTTATGTAAGCACATTTACCATACAATTTTTTCTATGGTAAGCACATTTACCATAGAAAAAATCAACTGCGAAAGACTCTGGTTGTCACGGGATTCGAACCCGCTTTCTCTGGATTGCCGGTCCAACGTGCTTCCAATTACACCAGACTATCTTCCGTCGATCACAGCGAATTTAGTCAATGGTATTGTGAAGCTAATCACTAGCGACATCTGTACTGTAGGTAGTGTTTCGAAGGTACTACAACCTTAAGCCACTCAAAGACGTGTGTCTACCACAATCGTCCGCAAACTCGATAACTCTCCGTTGCGTTAAATTTGCTATAGAGGGAGCTGTTGTTGTAAATTTAACGAGTTTATCCGTTTTTCATAGTTTTATTTCATGAGTAAGTGAGGATTAAATTAAATTTAAATGGACGATCTTCCAAGAACGCCAGTCGAGTTACGGACTGGAAAATAAATTAATAAAGTATATCTGATTGAGAATTTCTTTTAGGGACTAAATATAGCTGAGAACAAAGACATAATTTATTCTTACATTTAAATAATACGATCGTGATTAACTTGTAACAATGCCTATAGCTGGGGCGTAAAAACTGAGGAGGTCCATACCGAGCTATGCCAGTTCAATGGCTGACAGAAGACTGACGAAAATTGATGAACTGAATATACAAACGATACTCCTCCTGGAGTATGTGTGGCTGCTCCCGCGTTTCCGCTACTGCAGCTGTGGCCGGGTCGCAGTCGCACCGTCATTTGGGGACGATGTTGAGAGACTGTTGAAGGAAATTTGCCATGGGCATGGCGAGAGAGAAAATTATTTTGGTGATGATGATGCGGTAAGGCAAGGTAAGGCAAGGCAAAGTCCGATCTGAAAGAGATCTGAAAAGGAAGACCGATCGAGAGAGAGAGAGAGAGAGAGGCTGGAGGTGGTGTGGCGAAAATGAATGTAGAAACATTGTTTTTATAGCGTTAAGGATGATATGACGCTGACATTGATAATTTATTTCATAGTTTATTGTAATTTCAGTAGGTATTGTTATTAATTTTTGACATTCTCTTTTAGTATTATTTTTGTAAAATCAATTAATTAGTAATAACAATTATAATAGGTAGTAAATTGAATACTCAGTTTTTATTGTTATACTCGTATATATATATTGTACTGTACTATATATTATAGTGCTTAAATGTCACAAACCTGACTGAAATGAAGGTTTTTCTAATTTCACGCTAATTGGGTGTCCCTAAAAGTTAAAAAGTTCTAATACACCACTAGCCTATTTATAGGTATACTTAACTGTCAAAAGTTCATGAAATAATACTATGAAAAACGAATAATCTCGCGTATGTTAATGAAATTTAACGACACAATGTCGTAACAATTTTTTTATGTAAGCACATTTACCATACAATTTTTTCTATGGTAAGCACATTTACCATAGAAAAAATCAACTGCGAAAGACTCTGGTTGTCACGGGATTCGAACCCGCTTTCTCTGGATTGCCGGTCCAACGTGCTTCCAATTACACCAGACTATCTTCCGTCGATCACAGCGAATTTAGTCAATGGTATTGTGAAGCTAATCACTAGCGACATCTGTACTGTAGGTAGTGTTTCGAAGGTACTACAACCTTAAGCCACTCAAAGACGTGTGTCTACCACAATCGTCCGCAAACTCGATAACTCTCCGTTGCGTTAAATTTGCTATAGAGGGAGCTGTTGTTGTAAATTTAACGAGTTTATCCGTTTTTCATAGTTTTATTTCATGAGTAATCCTCACGGTAACTGAAAAAATATAATGTCAAAAGTTCGTTCTGTCTCAAGTCTATTAACAGAGGCTGTAATTTATTTGACACATTTCTCTCGCGGTACGAAAGTAGAGATACAACAACGGCCTAATTGCAAGAGTGGTGTCTAGGACACCACTCTCTGTCGGACCATGACTTCCGTGTCGTGTCGCTGACACCGAGCACAATTACTTGACACAGAACAATTTGACGGAGACAAGGCAATCGGACAGACTTATAATCATCGCCGGCCTTAATGTACCTTATAGGCCACGGTCGATTCGACCCGCCGCCCGCGAAATCGATCACTACCAAGTATTCCCGATCCCGAACACACCATTCAGACGCCGCGGGTGACGAACCGCTGTGGCCGCGGGTGGTAGGTCAAAACGACCGTAGCCTTTGCCTTACAGGGATTCGAACCCATATTAACAATGTTAAGGACTCGCTAGACACCAAGGTACTCTGTTAGACCGAAAACCTTAATAAATAGTCGAAAACCTTATGGCATCGGGTTTCTTTGCTCCCCTGCCTGATGCAAGTAACTGTATGTGCAACTAGCATACAATTATATTCACAAATAAGTGTAATCCACAACTATTAACAGAGACCGTAATTTATTTGATACATTTCTCCCGCGGTACGAAAAGTAGAGATACAACAACGACCTAATTGCAAGAGTATCTAGACACCACTCTCTGTCGGACCATGACTTCCGTGTCGTGTCGCTGACACCGAGCACAATTACTTGACACAGAACAATTTGACAGTGACAAGGCAATCGGTCAGATTTATAATCATCGCCGGCCTCAATGTACCTTAGGCCACGGTCGATTCGACCCGCCGCCCGCGAAAACAATCAGCAGCAGCAGCATCATCAGCATCAGCCTATGTTAGTCCACTGCTGGACGTAGACCTCTTCTATCAACTATGCGTATAGCCGCATTAGAAGGTAAATGCCCATAATCGCCACGCTGGGCAAGCGGATTGGCGATCACAGTAATGTATCCACTATGATGACGCTGCTGCCCATCATCAATCTTGTAGAATGGTCAATGACACTTCAATCCCTTAGTTGACTCTTACGACACCCGCAGGAGGAGTTGGGGTGGTGACAAATGTATTCTTACTGCCGTCACCACACGGTTTTGCTTCGCGAAAACGATCACTCCCAAGTATTCCCGAACACACCATTCAGACGCCGCGGGCGACGGGCCGCTGTGGCCGCGGGCGGCGGGTCAAAACGACCGTAGCTTTAGCCTTACAGGGATTCGAACCCATATTAACAATGTTAAGGACTCGCTAGACACCAAGGTACTCTGTTAGACCGAAAACCTTAATAAATAGTCAGAAACCTTATGGTATCGGGTTTCTTTGCTCCCCCGCCTGATGCAAGCGACCGTATGTGCAACTAGCATACAATTATATTCACAAATACTTACAGATATTATGGATATTTTCAAAAAGGAACTTTTCTTTTCTCACTGTAATATATCTTGCCGCTGCATGTTAAGTTTGTGTGGTTATTTGCTTTTATGCTTTATATCTGTGGAAACATTTAATTGGCTTGTTTGAAAACTAATCAGTATAACCTAGTATTAGTAATTTTAGCTGTTTATTTTCCGAATAAAATAATAATAAATAAATTAAACTTTCGTATTGAGTAAATTACACTGAGCCCACAATTACTCGTTGTTGATTATAACCATCGCCGGCCTCAATGTACCTTAGTCTTACAGGGTTTCGAACCCATATTAACAATGTTGAGACACATCAACGGGTCTGACTTATAACGAAGCCTAGCTTCAATGTACCTCGGTTTCAAACCTGCATTAACAATCTTGAGATTCTTGAGATATAACAATAGCTTATTGGCAATAGTGGTGTCTAGACACTGGACACGGTAGACATCACTCTCTACCAGACCATGACTTTCGTATCGAGTCAATGACGAGCCCAATTACTACATACATCATCATCAGCCTGTGATAGTTCACTGCTGGACGTAGGCCTCTCCGAATAACTATGCGTATAGACGCATTAGGAGATAAATGCCCATAATCGCCAAGCTGGGCAAGCGGATTGGCGATCGCAGTAATGTGTCCACTATGATGACGCTACTGCCCATCATCAATCGTTTATCAAATAATGGTAAGTGACACTTAAATCTCTTAGTCGACTCTTACGACACCCGCAGGAGGAGTTGGGGTGGTGACAAATGTATTCTTACTGCCGTCACCACACGGCATAATCATCATCATCATCATATCAGCCGAAAGACGTCCACTGCTGAACATAGGCCCCAAAGATTGCCACAATGACCGGTCCTGCGCCACCCGCATCCAGCGGACACCTGCGACCTTCACCACGTCATCGATCCACCTTGTGGGGGGCCTACCCACGCTACGCCTTCCGGTACGTGGCCGACACTTAAGAACCTTCCCGCCCCAACGGCCATCGGTTCTACGCGCAATGTGCCCCACCCACTGCCACTTCAGTTATCGTCACGGCATAATATATATACCCAATTACTTGACACAGAACAATTTGACAAAGATAAGTCAATCGGTCAGACTTATACCTGGCTTCAATGTACATCTAGGATAGTGATGAAAAAAGACAAGCTAAATATATTGTCCCAGTAGCCGTACTGAGCTGCCGCGATGTTACATAACGTGCATTTACTTTCTATCCGACTCACTCGCACCAATAGGCGAGTAGGAGCAGGATGGATAGAAAGTAAGTCCGCGTTAATAACGTGGCGGCAGCTCATTATAAGCACACTGACCATGACTTTCGTATCCAGTCGATGACACCGAGCCTAATTACTTGACAGAGAACAATTCTAAAAAGACTAGCCATTAGGACAGACTCCTAATCATCACAGATTGGTAATCATAGTGTTGGGTACTAAGTTCTAATAAAATTTGAAACTTTCATCAGCAAACGGTACTGAGATTGAAATTATATAGAAACAGCCTAATTGCAAGAGAAATGTATAGACACTCGACACTTTAGACTCCACCAAGCATATTTACCTGATATAGAACTATTTGACAGAGACAAATCAATTATACAGACTACTAATCAGCGCAGGGTCCAATGCATTCGATTTTTGATTAATAATGTTAAAATTATAACAACAGCCTAATTGCAAGAGCAAAAGGAACTAACTGCACACGACATATATATTCTTTGTCTGACTGAATCCATTAATTTGTCACAGAACAAATTTTGACAATTGTATATACATTTAACTATTGTAGGGTCTAATGTATACATGTTGGTATATAAGCTATCCAATTCTTTATTTTATAAATGGTTCTAAATGTAAAGCAGGGTCGCGTTTTATAAAGTTACATTTTACCATTTCGCTGTTTCCCTCTCTAACGCGCACACATATTGGCTAGAAAGAGAGGCAAACAGCAAAATTGTAAATTGTAACTTTTTTAAATGCGATCCTGTAGGTCACTACTTACACATACACACACTACGTACTTACCTACACATTAAAAAACTGTAATAATTATTTTTAATACAGTTTAATTATATTAATAACGATGAAAAAGCTAAAGGCGACCAAATTAATCTTTGAAAGAAATATTACATGATGCGACTGGTTTTTATGAGGTAGGTACGCACTAAGATTCTTCGGCAACATTCCCAAAATAGAGGAATACAAAACGTAAAATATGTTTAAAACTCTGTTGAAACCTGAAAGAATCATATCGATAAGGAATCATAATTATAAGTCTTTATATTTTATATTTCTCTGGCTGTAGTAACAATTACCGTACATTGTAATCTTTAAAGTACAACAAGTTAAGCCCGCTTGAATATAATATAACTTTTAATGGGTTGTTTTAAGGTTGATTCATCGTGTTTTGTTAATAACATGGGTTTAGTCTCGTAGAAATCAGTGCTTTTCAGGCCAAATATGGTGTTATGAGCAAATGGAAACGAAAGTAGTTGGTATTTTCCATAATATTTTACTACTAAAACAGTAATCTTTTAAGGTAGTAGGTACCTGTAGTGAGGGCACCAGTACATAATGATGTACCTACATTCATTATTATTTTAAAGAAGATAAAAACTAGGCATTTATTTTGCAACAGTCAATTTAAAACCGTATGTTCTTAGGACTAAGGTTGAAGTGGTCATCACTGGTACCAGTCAGCTAAAAGTGACCAACATTGGTGCCACCCTATTGGTAACTCTTTCAACTAGAGTACAAGAAAATAAAGCAGCGGCACTACCAGGAAAAACGAAATTCGTAAATTTCGAGGATTTGTCTCTTTCACTCTAATGACGCCTTCGTTGTGCTGACGACGAGTGACAGAGAAAAATCTTCGAAAATTACGAATTTCGATTTTCGCGGTAGTAGGCCAGAGCGCACCTATGCAAGGTAAGGCCGCCAAAAAGGACATTTTTCAGTACCGACAGATGGTGTTTTTTTACGCGCTAATGCAAAACGTGGCAAAGGGTTTAGCAGCCTTACCGAACAAGAGGTGCCTTTCCCCACGGATGAGGTCAATATTTTAGGTGGTGTACTAGCAGGACCTAAGAATACTCCATGCTTAATATCAGCTCTAGATCTTCTTTTGTTTCAGAGTTATTCAAGATAATGTAAAATATACAGGGTGTCGTTGAAAGTGGCTTATTTCGAGAACTGTTCAAGTTAGATCAACCAAACAAAATTGTGTTTGATAACAATAAAATAAACTACACAATGCATATTTTTAACCTGCATCTTGTCCTTATTTTTCATAATAAAAAACAGAGTTCTTGTTTTTTTTCCATATTTTTTTTTATTTCACGCGGAGGTACACCTACAAAAAAAATATGCATACATAGCCACTAATGTCCACTGTATACATAAATAAAAATATTTCCGTAAATCATCGTGCGTCATGCCAAAAAAAAATAAAAATATTTCAGAAGTAGTCGTTACTGGCATACAAATAAAGTACCAGTGCAGTGTGAACATAAGTTAGTATGTAGGTATACAATCTCTTGACACTTACCGCACAAAATATCATTGACGTAAATTGACTTATTAGTGCATTTGCTATATAAATCAGCCTCTTGTCAATTTTGTATGCATTTTTTTCTTTCCAACATATATTTTTTTAACGTTTTTTCACAAGGCTTACACTTAATGTTTTCCATTTTCCAACAGAAAATGCAACAAATCAAATGTCGAAAACAATACTATGTGTCAAATGTTTTATCTCTCTTTTATACAGGGGTGGTCCAAACCTTGACGTCAAAAATTTTTTTTTTGATTTCCTCACGTTATGAGCTATCAGAATATACCCCATGTATGTTAGCCGATTTTTTGTAGTTTTTCAAGTAATTAATTTTTGAAAATTTTTTTTGAGAAATTCTGGAATGAAGGAATTTATTAAAAAAAAATAAAACTATTGGGTTTTTTTAACTAGTTTCTTTTTGTAATAAATCATTTACTGACAAAAAAATTAGCGTCCTCAGTTCGATACAAGTAGGATAAAAAAAATACCAAATTCAAAATTTTACGCTAAAAAACGCATCAAAATAGCATTAATTTACGTAAATAAAAAAATAAAACATATCCCAAGGGATTTTAGTATTCTAAAGACCGCCCTAGACCTTGAGCCTTCGTAAAAGCAAAAAAAAAGTGATACTTAATGATGAGGATTTTTCGGAGTAGTCGGTCAAATAAACTCAAAAAAGCTTCAAATTTTAAAGTGGTAAAAAAATACTTGGAATAAGTACACAAATTGAGTTTTCGTGTATTTTCTGTTTTTGTTTATTGATGAGAACAACAAAACAGACGAAATTTTACTTTATTTTTAAATAAAAAATGTAGAAGCCTTTTTTTAAGTTTATTTGACCGACTACTCCGAAAAAATCCTCATCATTAAGTATCACTTTTTTTTGCTTTTAGGAAGGTTTAAGGTCTAGGGCAGTCTTTAGATTACTAAAAATCCTTGGGATATGTTTTATTTTTTTATTTACCTACATTAATGCTATTTTGATGCGTTTTTAACGTAAAATTTTGAATTTGGTATTTTTTATCCTACTTGTATCAAAGTGAGGACGCTAATTTTTTTGTCAGTAAGTGCTTTATTTGTAGTAATACTTTCACAAAAAGAAAATATTTAAAAAACCCAATAGTTTTTTTTATCAATAAATTTCTTCATTCCAGTATTTCTCTAAAAATTTTTTTCAAAAATTCATAACTCGAAAACTACAAAAAATCGGCTAACATACATGGGGTATATTCTGATAGCCCATGACGTAGAGAACCTAAAAAAATTTTTTTGACGTCAAGTTTTGGACCACCCTGTATAGCAAATGTACTAATAAGTCAATTTACGTCAATGATATTTTGTGCGATAAGTGTCGAGAGATTGTATACCTACACACTAACTTATGTTCACACTGCACTGGTACTTTATTTGTATGCCAGTAACGACTACTTCTGAAATATTTTTTTTTGGCATGACGCACGATGATTTACGGAAATATTTTTATTTATGTATACAGTGGACATTAGTGGCTATGTATGCATATTTTTTTTGTAGGTGTACCTCCGCGTGAAATAAAAAAAAATATGGAAAAAAAAACAAGAACTCTGTTTTTTATTATGAAAAATAAGGACAAGATGCAGGTTAAAAATATGCATTGTGTAGTTTATTTTATTGTTATCAAACACAATTTTGTTTGGTTGATCTAACTTGAACAGTTCTCGAAATATGCCACTTTCAACGACACCCTGTATATTTTACATTATCTTGAATAACTCTGAAACAAAAGAAGATCTAGAGCTGATATTAAGCATGGAGTATTCTTAGGTCCTGCTAGTACACCACCTAAAATATTGACCTCATCCGTGGGGAAAGGCACCTCTTGTTCGGTAAGGCTGCTAAACCCTTTTTTGTCTGTCGAATCTTCGGAGTGCCATCTGTACTGAAAAAACGTCGTACGAAACATGTGCAAAAAGAAAAATCGGAACTAGTATCAACTTCAAACACTCTTCATTCGTGTTTTAATTTATCGCCACTCATAACATATTTTTTCGCACTCATATTGTAGTACCTACTATTTTACACATGAATAAAAAAAAATACTTCATTTCATAGTGCAGACAAACCTTAAAAATGCTCACAAGATTTGACTAAAATATATATGTATCGTATAAATGGTAATGTTATTTTATAATCATCTTCCAACGCCACGTACATCTTGTTTTATTTTTAGTTTATTATGGTATCTCAAACACTGAAAGTAATCTGCGGTTTAAACTCAAATAAATTTACCAATGAGCCGTGAACTAAATTGTCTGCAAACATAAAATAACCATCTCGTAAATTGTTCTTAATTTAGTCTAGGTTGAGTGAGTCAGTCTGGATCTAGATTCCTCGTTGATGCATCTCATATTAATAATGGTTCTGTTGGTAAAAGCATAACTGTACCTTATGTACATATTGGGTAATTACCTATGAAATTGGCCTTTTGGTCAGACTTTAGTTTTACTAATTTTATTATCTAGAGAGAAACTTATGTATATTCTTTGTTTTCAACAGTGCACTGTGTAACGATGGTTTCACACTAATAATAGTTTTTTTCTCTTAAATAATATTCAAAAATAAGGTTTGAAAACAACTCTTGGGTACCATATGCTGCCGGTTTATATGTTTGGAATAGGTATAAATGAGTGATAGTACTTACCTTGTTTTCTGAAATAGAGATGTACAAAACACGCCTTAGTATTGTCTAATACTGGCAAAATTTGGTTTATTTTGATTTCGACATCAAAAAAATATACACAAAATTCATTGTATGGAAAATAAACTTTTCACAGAATTCTCCATACAAAGCGCCAATTTCATGGGAAATGACCTAACATAATCGTCAATTTAGGGGTGTGTATACCTATCCGTGGACAAATTTAGAAATATTTCTAAATATTTTATTAAATGGGGTTACCGTGGGACTAGGTTTATTTGTGTAAGATGTCCCAAGATATTTATTATTTATTATTATTATTTATTAACTAAAGACCGAAGAGCTGGCGCCTTCCTCGCACAACGCATCAGTAGTAGAACTCAATGTAAATCAATAATTATATGTACGTATTTACCTTTAATAATTAATTTACATTGAATCCGCATTTTAGTTTCCACATCGCGCTAAGTAGATAAAAACACGATTTTGATTAAATCGCTTATGAACCAAACCCTTTTCCCGCACAGCTAGTCCCTTTTAAGGGCAGTCGCACGCGCATCCGAGTTGCCGTCATCTTCACACGACATGAATGCTGATCAGAACCGGCGCCGGCGTTCAAAGGTACTTGGACGACTTTTTGTCGTGGAGTAAGGCCGAGTGTACACTGAAGGGCAAACGTCGGGTCAAGTGAAATTTTACATACAGGTTGCTTTTTACATGACATTAATATTTAGAAGTTGCCTGGTATATCGGCTTTTGTTAATTTCGAAAAAAAATCTTTTTTTCATTTTCATACGTAATAATTGGAATGGCAAGCGTGAGAGAACCTTAAGAATAAGATCTCAGGTGACTGACGGCACATGTCAAAATAAGTAACATTAAGGTGCATTCAGACCAAAAGAGCATTCGCTGTTCTATCCCCCGCTCTACGAAATCAACCAATCACGTTTTGTGCAACGATCGAATTTCGAAGAGTGGGGAGTTATTAGAATAGCGAATGTTCGTTTGGTCTGAATGCACTTTTAGGATGTAATAATAAAGGTTGCGATACACTTGTTCAGTCATTAAACTTATTTTTTTAATACCTCAATAAGAGTTAAGACACTAGTTTCTTAGAGAAATTGATTATTTTTTACCTAAATAAGCTTCCCTTTAATTTAACGGAAATCAATAAAAACACCGTGTATTTAGAAAGTTAAGCTAAAGTAAAAATCGGATTATAACAACACATCGTTTCTTGTTAAGGAACTACGCTCATTCACGTCGGTGACTCATTATACATAGTCTATTTTTTTGACAATGGTCTAAAGCAAGCTATATAAGCTATATTACCACGAGATAGTTATTTGAAATTGTGATAATAATTATGACTTTCAAACCAGTGTTATACGCCCTAAATTTCAGGCCTCGTGCTCAAAAAGTGAACCATATTAGTCTTACAATTTTTTGAGTCTTACGGCAGATATAATTCAAACATTCTTGCCTTCCCAGTCTGTACCTAGCCTTATGGCAACGTAGTACTATATGGCAGTATCTCTTTTCAAACGAGCATGCCATCCCGGTGGCATTCCAGTCTTAACTACCGGTGTTAACTATGACTAATTACAGCACACGTCTTGCTTTTACTACTCTCTATTTATGCATGATTTAAACACCTTTTTTAGTAAAAATTCCTTATCCTTAGCTAAAACTAGTTTCTCGTATTGAAATATTTGTGAAAATAAGAAGATATGGCTGGGAAGTTGTCGTCCAAACTAGGTCTCGTTATGTGGATTACTTAAAATTAAATTTGATTGGATGAAACTCAAGGAACAAAACAACTTTTTTCTAATCAAATCACGATAAAGTTAACACACTTCTCATTTTGCCCCTCGTCTCATTAATCTTTTTATCCTATTCGGAAGGCCGTGGAAAAGCAAAGTCCAAAAGCGTTATGCCCGCACACAGTAGTAGTTAAATAAACATTTTTAAATGCCACGGCCACGACATTGGTCTAAGGCGACCAGCGGCGAGCGAATCCATGAGTTGAAGCGGGATGCCGATATGGGTACGAGCAAGTCCCTACACTATATATATCCTTATACATCAACAAACCTCATTAGGTTTACCATTGTACGTACCAGAGAAAAGTATCCTTACATTACCATTGTAAGGATACTTTTCTCTGGATAGCTTTTATCACTTTCGCTGTCTAAGTATAGGTATCCATACAAAATGGATACGTTAGACTAGAGTAACCCACTCAGTAGAAGATATTATAGATGGTAAATTTTTGGGTCAGCTATGTACATATACCAATCAAATACGAGCAACTAATAGCTATAATGGTTCCCGAGTCCCCTTGACACGACACAAGAAATGCCATTAAATGTCGGAAGGAACGTCATAACCATAAAGATATCATCAAGCACCGCAAATTGGGACGCCTGGATTCATAATTCTGACACTAAAACTATAATATTGTAGACCTCGTGGCTGGAAACTACAATTTTTTACTGTACAAAGCAAGCTCAAACCAAACTTCCATTTCTTATAGTTGAAAACCAGTAGTGTAGAACAATCAATAGTTTCAACCATTTCTGTAAGAAATTCGAAACGACATATCTTAGCCAGTGGCGTATTGGAGGTTGAACCATATCTCATAAAGGAAAGGATAATAGTGGAACGGGATAGCCAGATACGTTACAAGATCCTCTGTACAACAAATGTATGATGGTAATATACGCTGATCAACAAAGAACAGCGGACAACGAGATTTTTATTGTGACAAGATTTAAAACAGGTTAAAAATGAAAGAATATGGAAAACTCCGCTCTATCGTATTAATACTTGTTCTATCAGCTCTCTGCTTTCAATTTGGTTTTGTTTTTCGCCAGGGGCTAATCTTTCATACTTTGTGCTTTAGATTATAAAAAGCGATTTAACAATGCCACACAAATACGAACTTTAAAAACACCTGACGGAAAGTGATCCGAGGAATTGTTTGGATTCATTCCTGCTACCCCTTTCCACCATGGCCGCGTGCAGCAACATTTTCATACCCATATTACCCATCACTTGATGGCTGGCAGTCCTCAACTGGGCGTTTCTCT
>JALPQI010008912.1:0-39869 GCA_025490895.1 Thaumatotibia leucotreta
GAAAGAAATAGAACGTATCAGTAAAATTATTAGTAAAAAGATTAGGAAAGATTTGAGAAAATATAAAACTGACATAATTACCAACACTATTAAAGAATGCAGGGGTCCCAAGGTTTTTAGGAGGAAACTACGGACTGGAGTGAAAGAAATAGTTAAGCTGAGAGACAATGATAACAATTTGGTTGCAGACCGCGACCAAATTGTTAAAATTGTCGAGGACTACTATGCAACATTATATTCATCGCATTCGGACCCACCACAAGTAGTTACGACAGATCCCAGAGCACCCCCTACCCCATATGTAGACAATGAAAATATACCACCTATATTAGCAGACGAAATTAAGAAAGCACTATATCACATGAAAGCTGATAAGTCTCCTGGCGAGGATGGCATAACATCGGACCTGCTCCGTGCCGGTGGCGACCCTGTCATCCGAGTACTTGTAAAACTATTCAATCAGGTATTGCAAGGCACTGTCACACCGGCATCGTGGAAAACTGCAACAGTCACCATCCTTCATAAAAAAGGGGGACATTTCGAAGCTTAGCAATTATCGCCCCATTAGCCTCCTTTCCCACACCTACAAACTTTTTGCTAAAGTTTTGTGTAACCGCCTCACTCGTGTTTTAGATGAATGCCAACCACCCGAGCAAGCTGGTTTCCGCAGTGGATTTTCCACCATTGATCACATACATGCGGTAAAGCAGTTGATGGAGAAGAGTCATGAGTACAACCGGCCACTGTGCATGGCCTTCGTCGATTACGAGAAGGCCTTTGACAGTGTCGAGCACTGGGCCGTGTTTGACACGCGCCACCGATGCTCCATCGATGCCCGCTATGTGGATCTACTGCGGGAACTGTATAGCTCGGCAAAAATGCAAGTTCGGCTTCACAAACTTACCGACCCAATATCCATCCAAAGGGGAGTGCGCCAAGGGGATACCATTTCACCCAAGCTTTTTACGACAGTATTGGAAGACGTCATAAAAACGCTTGAATGGGACAGAACTGGAATCAGCATCCATGGTGTCTTCTTGTCGCACTTAAGATTTGCGGATGATATTGTTTTGTTTGCCGAGACCCTGGATGATCTCCAAGGTATGATCCAGAACCTCTCGGTAGAGCTTCCATAAAGGTAGGTCTTAAGATGAATATGTCCAAGACTAAAGTTATGACGAATATCTCTAGTGATTCTATTCCAACCATAATGGTTGGGAACGAAAACCTGGAGGTGGTCGAGCAATACGTGTATCTTGGACATATTCTATCTTTTGACAAAAAACACCAACAAACGGAGATCTCCAGGAGAATTCAGCTGGGTTGGGCGGCGTTTAACAAACTAGCGGATATCCTCAAACCCGCTGACATTCCACAATGCCTGAAAACCCGCCTCTTTAATCAATGTGTCCTGCCAACCATGACATACGGTGCCGAGACATGGACGCTCACTAAGGAGGCTATGAATAAAATTAGAGTAGCACAAAGAGCCATGGAGCGCGCCATGCTCGGCATCAAGCTACAAGACCGTGTGAGGAATACCGAGATTCGACGTCGCACGAAAGTGCAAGACGTCGGAGACGTTATTACCAAACTGAAGTGGAATTGGGCAGGACACATTGCCAGGCAGCGTGATGGCAGGTGGACCAAAATGTTAACGGATTGGTGGCCGCTTTCAGATTTGAGCAGCGCAGGGCGTCCGACCGCTCGATGGGTGGACGATATTCGGAAGAATACGGGTCACTTTTGGATAAGGTTAGCTCAGGACCGGGACCAGTGGCGTACAAGAAGAGAGGCCTATGCTCAGCAGTGGGCGAATAACGGCTGAATATGATGACTCTAAAATGGTCTAAATCAGGGATGACTTAATTTCATCATTTTCATAAAATTAAGAAATCTCGGCGCGGCGCGCGGCGTGCGCCGGACCGCGCTAGTGCGACGTAATGTTGTATGAAAATCCTTAACGGCCTACTAGGACGTAATGACGCACCTACGGCACGCATCACCGCAGCGTATTGGCGCACTTACCGAAAATATAATAACATGTATGTAGATGGCACTGTCTTTATTCATATGGAATCTGTTTCAATATTGTAATTTATATAACCCTTCATTTGGCAATGTATGTCACAATGAACATAGTCTTCAACTCACTTTTTGTATTTTTTGAAGACAGAATTTTCTGCTCTATACAATGGCGAGGAGGCTAGAACGCACGATTTTTTTTAATTTTGCCTTATTAAGGGTTAATTCATTTACGAGGAAAATACTGCAGGGGACATGAGTAACATCTCATGTTTTCATATTAGTTTCCAAGTAAAATCGATACAGGTGTATCAAACAGATAGACTGACAGACGAACGGAGAAACTGACAAAATTAGTCCATAAGAGTTTTTAAAGTGTGTCTTTGTCCCTCTGTTCCCTCAGTCTATATGTAGAAATAGAAATAACTTTATTCGTAACATACACATACATAAAAATCACAATATATAGAAACGAAAAATAATTTTACAAGTAAAAGCGTGTATGCTACGAAATGGCCTCATCTCAGCATGTTGCTAGCGAGTGCCAGCGCTGGTCTTCCGATAAGGCCATCACGTGAACAGTTTTACGGCAGGCAACACAGCACAATACAAATAAACAATAATAATTATTACAAATAAAATCACAGACGTAACACAGCAAACAAAAATAATATATTGGGCCGGCCGTGCATTATCGCTAAACTTTTCCATCCGTCTGTCCGTTCGTTTTACAAAATGCTTCATCATTATGTACACTTTCAAAAATAACTTAGGATTCTGAAACACTAAATGAAGATTGATGATTTACCTACATCACTATGGTGGACGCAATTAGGGTTATTACGTCATAATGCGTCCATAATCTTAGTTTAATAAAAGATGCGTATGTCCAGCAGTCGAATAAAATAGGCTGATGATGAATCCTGCTCATGAACGTTTAATATCTGATTTTATTCATGAACAGCAATTTAAGCGAGAATTTCCCTTTTACAAAAAACTCCTATCAGCGTATTTGCCCCTCAAATTGCCTTACCAGATAAGAAGTCCATAGGGTAATGTTCTCGATATTAACATAATTGAAAGATGTACCAAATTCCACTTAAAGTCTTGATGGTTTGCAAGCCGTATTCGTCAAGTAAAATAATTTATTACGACATAAAATTGGCCGTAAAAGCGCTACGATGAATGTCGGTTTCAGTATTCGCGAGGCCTCCGGTTTCAAATTCAATTTAGAGAGTCCTTTCCTATACTATACCAGTAATTGGAGTTCGAGGCCAACGAAACTACGACAGATGCGTTATTGTCAAATCTGTACAAGTCTCTTATGTCATTGTCAAATAAAGTTTTCAGGTTTCCACAACCTTTTTGTTATTTTATTTATTTATTTAAAATAATTCCTAATAAAAAGTATACCTCTGTAATGTTTTTACGCCTTTCTGTTTAATATGGCTGTCACAACTAGGATTTTCTTAAAAACACGTATTACCTAAAAACTTTTCTTTTCTCTTAACTAACATTGAATATGACATTTTCTTGTAAAAATTACCAGTGAACACAAACAAAACGTTAGATCTCTATGATAATTGAAATGGAGAACTGTAGCACTGCCAAATAAATTTGTAGGTCAAAGGAATTTTACGAATACGAAATGTGAACATTAAGCACGCACGCTACAATGTATTATTCTGCAATTTTCTAAACGTATGCAGAAATAGGGTTTTAATTTATGTGTAGTTAAATTGCTGTACCAAATGTTATTAACACCTGAGGTGATACCAGCGCAATACCAACTTTGTTACTAATAATTGCGGATAATTCCGTTTTTATTAAAATATCTTATATTTACGTGAAAATAAGTAAATAATATTGTTTCTATAAATTAAAGAATTAAAATTACCAATAAATAAGATATCTCAACATCTGTTTTTAGAAAATAAGGGTTTACTATTGTATGAATATTTCATTGTTGTGGCAATATTTTCGTAGATTCTTTGGCCTCGAACTCCAATTAGTGGTTTAGTAATTGGAGTTCGAGGCCAACGAAACTACGACAGATGCGTTATTGTCAAATCCGTCAAAGTCTCTTATGTCATTGTCAAATAAAGTTTTCAGGTTTCCACAACCTTTTTGTTATTTAATTAATTTATTTAAAATAATTCCTAATAAAAACATTATATACCTGTGTAATGTTTGTACGCCTTTTTGTTTAATATGGCTGTCACAACTAGGATTTTCTTAAAAACACGTAAATACCTAAATACTTTTCTTTTCTCTTAACTAACATTGATATGACAAAATTGTCTTGTAAAGAACTTAAAATGATAAGAGCCAACGTTTCAAAGCCTACTTTAAAAAGAAGTTGAATTACCAGTGAACACATACAACAGCGTGCCATATTTGTTAAGACAGTAGGTATGGTTAAATTACTAAGCAGTATAAGTACTATACTATACTATTACTAAGCAGTTTTAACCCGTAATAAGGCAGGGGTGCCTTATTACGGGTTAAAATTATGGGAAAGAAATTTGGAAATGTAAAATGAAAGCATTTTTTGTATTTTATTTTTTATTTGTCTTCTTCATCACTTATCCTCCTGAGTCCTGGGTAAAAATCGAGTACGCTCCCATAAAAGCCGAGAGTCCTTTATAACACCATCAGTGTTGACTCCTAAACTTACTGTCGCTTATTTTAAGGTTTAAAATGAGTTTGTCACATTTTTGTTTGAACAAAGTTGGTTATAAATATACTCTAAGAGGTATATTTTAAGCATTTATTTTACAAATTATTTGAGCGTCATAAAGGCCTCTCGGCTCTTATGGGAGTGTACTCGATTTTTACCCAGGACTCAGGAGGATAAGTGATGAAGAAGACAAATAAAATACAAAAAAATGCTTTCATTTTACATTTCCAAATTTCTTTCCCATAATTTTAACCCGTAATAAGGCACCCCTGCCTTATTACGGGTTAAAACTGCTTAGTAATAGTATAGTACTTACACTGCTTAGTAATTAAACCATACCTACCTTTTAATTTATGTGTAGTTAAATTGCTGTACCAAATGTTATTAACACCTGAGGTGATACCAGCGCAATACCAACTTTGTTACTAATAATTGCGGATAATTAAGTTTTTATTAAAATATCTTATATTTACGTGAAAATAAGTAAATAATAATGTTTCTATAAATTAAAGAATTATAATTACCAATAAATAACATATCTCAACGTCTGTTTTTAGAAAATAAGGATTTACTATTGTAAAAACATTTCATTGTTGTGGCAATATTTTCGTAGATTCTTTGGCCTCGAACTCCAGTTACTAGATTAGTCCTTTACCGTCCAGTAGGAGAAACCGAAAAAATGTAAATATATATAGCTGACGTTCAATAGAATTTGTTGTCTTTGACATATATCGTGAAACGCGTTTGTCGAATAATTTTTATCAATATTTTGAACTAAAATGTACTTATGTGAACTCAAGGTTTATGGTTTTAAGTTGGTGTTCTGAAAGTGTGTGTTTATGAAATAATAATGAAGTTTTTTGGTTTGTCTATACTTTTTTCGGATTCTACTGGCGGACGGTATAAATTATGAATGAAATTGTTATTGTTTAAAATATGTAACTAACTAATACTGAAACTATCCTAAAAACCCTGCCACGCCTGGTCCAAAAGTCCCCATCACGCTCGCTGCGTTACCACGTTGTACAGCGATGGAGATCTGTTGGACCAGCCACGACCCATAACTTCTTAAATGTATGTAATAACTTCTCTATTTGCAGTTAGGCCTGAAAAACCTAATCCTGCGACGGAAGGACGGAGGCTCCCATTGGCTGGACAGCACACAGCACCAATACGACCAGCGCTTCATCAGAGACACCAAGAAGACCCTCTCGATCCTAATGCTGTTCACCGTCTTACCTGTGTTCTGGGCGTTGCTGGACCAGATGGTAAGTAGCTTTAAGGGATATCAAGATAATGACGCTGTTCTGAGGGGACGATTAATATATATCAAGACGACTAGGTCTCCAGACACCTCCTATTGGAGGAAAATTGTTTAGCAGGGTTGCTCCAAATAGTTGTCAACTCCGGAGGAACAGGCGTCACTCAACTAAAAGGCTCGGCGATCGTGCAAAGGGGATGCCCAGAACAATCAGAGGAAAATTGCCCAGGGAACAAATCAGTGTCGATTCCAGGGAAAAGTGTTGCGGGTATCCTCGGCCCAGCTTATACCCTAAGCCACGAAGAAGACCCTTTCGATCCTGATGCTGTTCACCGTCTTACCTACAGATACAGATGTAGTGCAAATTTTTTTCCTTCATGTTTTCACGGAAACGTCCGAATTGACCTGTCTGTCTCAATTCCGATGTCACCTAGAGGGAAAAGCTACGCTGGCATCCAAAAAGCTCGGGGTGCTCAATAAAGCGAGGGGATACTTTACTCCGGGGCAAAGACTTCTGTTATATAAGTCGCAAGTCAGACCCCATATGGAGTATTGCTGTCACCTCTGGGCAGGAGCACCTGTATACCAGCTTGCACCCTTTGACTCGGTTCAGAGACGAGCTGTCCGAATAGTCGACGATCCCAGACTCACAGGCGGTATTGAACCCTTAAGTCTAAGAAGAGACTTCGCCTCCTTATGTGTGTTCTATCGTCTGTACAATGGGTTGTGCTCTGAAGAACTGTTCGACATGATGCCAACGTCCACTTTTCATCATCGCACCGCTCGCCACCGACTGGGCGCTCATCCTCACACCTTGCAACCTAAATGGTCGCGCACCGAGCGGTTTCAGAGGAACTTCCTCCCGCGGACGGTCCGTCTGTGGAATGAGCTCCCTGCCGAGGTTTTCCCGTTGGACTACAGTATGGGGTTCTTCAAAAGAGGAGTGTACAAATTCTTATTGGGTCGGCAACGCGCATGTGACACCCCTGGGGTTGCAAGCGCCCATAGGCTACGGTGACTGCTTTCCATCAGGCGGGCCGTATGCTTGTTTGCCACCGACGTGGTATAAAAAAAAAAATAATAATAATTGAAAGTGCATTGAATATTTAAGTTGACTGTGACAGCAATATGAATTCGAAAGTTTCCGTGAAAAGCTGAAGAAAAAAGATTTTGTACTACATCTGTAGCTTTAAGGGATACGAAGAAAATGACGCTGTTCTAAGGGGACGATGAATAGATAATATATCAAGACTGAATGCTTTGAAAATACCTTCGTACTGGTGGAACTCAACCTCATTCCACCAATCCAGCAATCCACCAAATTCATTTGCCAGTTGTTAGTTGAGTTAAAATGTGATCACGTCTCCAAGGTCACTGTAGTAACAAATACCGCCAGACACAAGTTTTGC
Source organism: Thaumatotibia leucotreta (assembly GCA_025490895.1). Lineage (NCBI taxonomy): Eukaryota > Metazoa > Arthropoda > Insecta > Lepidoptera > Tortricidae > Thaumatotibia > Thaumatotibia leucotreta. The sequence goes on from JALPQI010008912.1 coordinate 7,376, forward strand.
GAATTGAGAGTTACAGAAAGTATGTTTTGTCCAGGGTTCGCGCTGGACCCTCCAAGCGACGAAGGTCTCCGGAAACCTGGGCTTCGTCACCGTCAAGCCAGACCAGCTGCAGGTCATCAACCCCATCTCCATCATCATACTCATACCGCTTCTACAAAAGGCAAGTCATTTTTATAGAAAATGTTAGAACTGTATAGAACCAGTCAAATTTGCCTCATTATTGATAGTCTATAAGGTTAGAATGGCAAATGGACGTTTTCCAAAAAAACCCCGAGAACCTGATTCCTTCAGATCTGGACGTGCCTGGGCTCATTAGAATCAAAATCACGAGCTGATTCGATAAAGATAAAAAAAAAACAATTCCATTAAGTACGTCACGTTTTTTGTATGAACTTACTACGAGCGTCACGCAACGGAAACTCGAATGTTGTATGAAATTTTTTTTCATATTTTTTATTATCTAGATTGAATCATCTCGTGATTTGAATGAGCCAAAACACGTCCAGAACAGGAAAAATAAGGTTTTCAGTTCTTTTTGGAAAACGCCCAAATACCTATGCGTTTTCGTGAGAGGCAGGATTTTGCGTGAATATTATTAACATAACTATATTGTAAACTAAAACTACTTACAACATAAAGTAACTTATAAATAATCTCAACGTACCTGGCGCGAAAGTGCTCATCAGGCGCGCAGCATTTCCGTGTTGAACCGCAATGGACAACCTCTGCGCTAGGAACAATCTGAAGCGGGGGTCATAACCTTTTTAGGGTTCCGTAGCCAAAATGGCAAAAACGGAACCCTTATAGTTTCGCCATGTCCGTCTGTCCGTCCGTCCGTTTGTCCGCAGCATAGCTCAGTGGCCGTTAATACTAGAAATCTGCAATTTGGTACAGGTATATTTATTAATCATGCCAACAAAGTGGTGTAATAAAAACTGGAAAACAATTTTTTGTTTGGGTACCTCCCCAACTGGTGAAGTGCGAATGATTTTTTTTATTTGCTGTAACCCTATAGTGTAGGTCTCTTAAAAAAAATAAGGGTCTTGAAAGAAAGTTTTTTTCTAACGTCCATATTTTCGGAGATAATCGCTGCAGAAGAACAAAAAAATTGTTTCCCCCCTCTAACTTTTGATCCGTAGGTCCAAAAAATATGATAAAAATCATGAATAGTACTTTAAAATAAAACTGTTTCGAACAATATAATCGGCCCAGCCGTTTTTGAATAACTACGGAACTTTACACTGAGCATGGCCTGACATGCTCTTGGCCGGTTTTTTATTTTAAGCATATGCATATCTGTTTCAGTATGTGTATCCGTTCTTCGCTCGACGAAACATACTAGTGAACCCCCTTCATAAGCTGACCCTTGGAGGTGTCCTGGCCGGCATAGCTTTCATCGTGTCTGGAGTCATGGAAATATATCTGAAGGTACGGCCAAAAGCATGGTAGCTTCATCACCATTCGTTCCTTGTTCTCAGGAAATAGTCCACTGCAGAGTGGACACTCAGAGTGACAAGAGACAGAGAAATTTACGAAATATGATGGTCTTGTTAAGCCCTGGATGCTTAGCCAAGTTGCCAATCGCTAACGCTTGGTAGCGTATCGTAGGTTTCCCTCTCTGTCACTCTTTCATATTAGTGCGACAAAGACAGTTAGCTGCCTTTCGTTTACGATTGAGGATCAAGCGATAGCGATTGGCAACTTGTCTAAGCACCCTGTGGTCTGATGTTTTATGTCCCAAGTAGCTTGAGAAGTAGAATGAGAACATTCTTATTCCAAATGATGTGAAAATGTAGTTGGTAGTAGCCCTGCCTACGAAGCTGGAGGTTCCGGGTTTGAATCCCTTTCATCATCATCAGCCTATCGCAGTCCACTGCTGGACATAGGCCTCCCCAATTTCACGCCACCATTCTCGATCCTGCCAGCCATCCTGCGCAAATCGTCACTCCACCTTGCCTGAGGGCATCCTACACTACGCTTGCCGAGACTTTGAATCCCTGCGAGGGCATTATTTGTATATTTCTTTATCACAAATATTTGTTCCTTAGTCATGGCTGTCTGTGTATTTGAGTATCTGTATGTATCTATCTATCATCGCCTGGTACCCACCCACATGACAAGGCATAATTAAGCTTACCGTGGGACTAGTTTGATATTTACTTATTATTATTATTTATATTCCTGGCTAGGTTTAATTTTAGGATTTTTTAGTTTTTTGATCATATTATAGGTACCTAAATATTAATACTGTCTGGTATGAAGAAATTCCGTATCAAATAATATTCTGCATTACAGCAACCTGCAACAATGTAGCATTGTAGAATTGTATTTTAAGCTGTAAAAGAAACAATAATAAAAGCAGGTATTGGAAATCATACTTCCGCCAAACTTTGTACCTACCTACCTGCGAAGAATTTCGGAATCTAAATAAATTTTCGATACTACTATAATATTGCTTAAATTTGAGAATTTTGCACATGTGAATGGTAAAAGTTCGTTCGTCGACGATTTCAGCTGTATTGTTTTAAAAAACTTCAGCACTAGAAACTTTTACAGAAAACTTCTCAAATTATGATTCGTTTTTGGAACTTACGTACTCGTACTACAGTTACGGACACAACCTCCGTGTCAGACTCCGTAGCCCAGTTGGTAGTGACCCTGCCTACGAAGCTTGAAGTTCCGGGTTCGAATCCCAGCGAGGGCATTATTTGTGTATTTATCACAAAAAAATATTCCTTGGTCATGCCTGTCTATGTATTAAGTATCTATATGTATCTATCTATTATATATAGGTATATCGTCGCCTGTGTACTCACATTAGAAGCCTTAATTGAGCTCACCGTGGGACTAGGTCGATTTGTGTAAGATGTCCCAAGATTGGCTAGGTTTTTATTTATTTATGTTTATTTACAAGTTTACCTTATGTTATTGAGATAAGGGAGGACTCTACTAATGATTGGACACATTATGTATGTCCTTGACGGTACGTTGTTCCTACCCTACATTGCAAAGTATCTACGTATATTGTTAGCCGTGCGTAGAATAGTTAAAATGAAAATGAAAAAACGTTTATTGCGTTTAAACAAATACAGTATACTATACATTGTTGCCACAATGACCGGTCCTGTGCCACCCGCATCCAGCGGACTCCTGCGACCTTCACTAGGTCATCAGTCCACCTTGTGGAGGGCCTACCCACGCTACGCCTTCCGGTACGTGGCCGCCACTCAAGAACCTTGCCGCACCAACATTGTGGCAATCTTTGGGGTAGGTCTATGTTCTGCAGTGGACGTCTTTCGGCTGATATGATGATGATGATGATGATACATTGTTACGATCTCCTAGTAAGTAAAATGATTACCTACCTGTATCAGGAGATCGTGCTCTTCCGTAGGTATACTTGCACATTCGCTTTATGCCGCGGCCACGACATTGGTCTAAGGCGACCGGCTTAGCAGAAAACCATACGTGCGAGAGGGAGTACCCATATCGGCATCCCGCTCCAACTCATGGATCCGCTCGCCGCCGGTCGCCTTAGACCAATGTCGTGGCCGAGCCTTTACAGTCACGTAATTTTTGCCCTAACTACATTGTACTGTTTGTTACAGACGACCTACCCCCAACTACCAACTCCTGGTCTAGCCCAACTGCGGTTATTCAACGGGAACCCCTGCCCCATAGACGTCTCCAACACGTCAAGCACACAAACCATACAGCCACTTCACTATCTCGTCGAAAAAGATTACGAAGTCCAAGGAACTAGCAACATCACGTTGGATATAAGAGGATCATGTTTAAATGAGTATTTGCAAGAGAACAATACTTTGGAGAAGGAATTTGTCTTGGTGGAGAATAAAGCAAACTCTTTTTTCTTGGATGGAGAAGATGTGTATGGATTTTTCGATAATGTGGACAAGAGCAAGTCAGGATTGCCGGTTGTAAGGTAAGTTTCCGAATAAACTCTAGGTATTTAAATATTTTATCAAACGGGTTACTCACGTAATTTAAGTCGATAATTGTTTATATCCATTTAGAGGATCCTCATCATGGAGTACGCGCGACCAAAGCCCGACGTGTAGGTACATACACAGAACATGTCGAGCAATTATCGACTTAAATTACGTGAGTAACCCGTTTGATAAATATTGAAATATGTTTGAGCCTCATGTTAGTAATAATTGTAAAACTTCAGGTATTTGAAAATATTAAAACAAAAAACAAAATAAATAATAAAAAATACCTTAAAGTCGGGTAACATTTCCCACTCGCGCTTTGATTGACTTAAATAAATACAAATATGGCATTTAACACTTCAACTTAAAGATGTCAAGCAAATAATTGATTTTTTGAGTGGGTAATATTAACCCCTAGGGCTAATGTGACCCAAGTTTACCGGTAAATAAATAAATATCTTGGGACATCTTACACAAATCGACTTAGTCCCACGGTACGTATATATTATTTGTCATAGGTAAACTTCAGTATTTTTTCTTTGGTATTTGATATCCTACATCAGCATCACATCACATAACATCATCAGCTTATGATGGTCCACTGCTGGACGTAGGCCTCTCCTATCCACTATGCGTATAGACGCATTAGGAGGTAAATGCCCATAATCCCCACGCTGGGCAAGCGGATTGGCGATCGTCCGGCAGTAATGTGTCCACTATGATGACGCTGCTGCAAGTCATCAATCAAATCAAAGAATGGTCAGTGACACTTCAATCCCTTAGTCGACTCTTACGACTCCCGCGGGAAGGGTTGGGGTGGTGACATATGTATTCTCACTGCTGTCACCACACGGCACATCCTACATTTATGATATCCTACATTTAAATGAAAATATTCAATAAAATAATACGATTTGTTTCACAAAACATTGCGAAAACCAGTTAAGATGCAGCTTATACCACCCAACCATGAAAGACTTTAGAGTAACTAAACCAACATAATCTCCTCATCTCTTTCCAAAACCGTCCAATCGTGGTGAATGAATTCCACCGGAAATAAGAACGTGAATTCTGTACGAAATGGACCGGAAGTGCTATTGTGGGACCGGAAACGGGCGGAATGACGGCGCTAATCTACGATTGGCTCGATATTGAATTTCCTCGTAGCCATTATTATCGATACATTTAATATTCTCTTGTGTGGTTAAGGCGCCGAATTACTTGATGACCTTGAATCATTGATAAACAGAAGGCCTGCCGCCATCTAAGGCCGATGTGTTGTCTCTGTTGCACTTGCAAATTTGTACATAAGTGTGACAGGGATGTAATATTTCGATCGGTCTGGATATACTCTGTACTTAAATGAAAATGATTTAATCTGTCATCAGTTCAATTTTTAAATGTGAATTAATTTGATTGATAAATATTTAACAAAGGGAAAAATAAGTTTACAGATATTATTTATTGAGAAAACAATAAACATTGCGCTTGAAAATATACAACTGTCGGTCCGTTTGCTTTTTGGGTCGACTGCAATAAATTTGTACATATTCAAGACCTTGATTAAAACGAAAATAACGATCGCGTCAATTGTGTTACGACCATTAGTCGTACAAACTATAATATAGGTAGTTTACTCTGCCCAAAAACAGTAGAGTTGGCAGTAGAGAAAGGTGGCAATTAAAAAAAAATAGTGCGTACAATTGTTGATCGCTCATAGAAAATTTGAATTTATCGCTTTTTGCCACTGTCAAATGTTGTTACACACAAAATTTACCTTCGTAACACAAAAAATATGAGTATTACCTATGACATAAATTTGAGTTTCATTAAAAGTCTTTAACTATGTACGAATTTTTCAATCAAACCTTATCTCTAATCCCAGAAAACGTTTATTTCAAACAGGGCCGCGTTTTATAAAGTTACAATTTACAATTTTGCTCTTTGCGCCTCTTTCTAGCCAATACGAGCGTGTGTTACGGCTACGACATTGGTCTAAGGCGACCGGCGGCGAGCGAATCCATGAGTTGGAGCGGGATGCCGATATGGGAACTCCCTCTCACACGTATAGTTTTCCGCTAAGCCGGTTGCCTTAGACCAATGTCGTGGCCGCGGCATTAGAGAGGCAAACAGCGAAATTGTAAAATGTAAATTTTTAGTACAGAGGGTGCATTTTTTAGGCTCTTGTGTGAGAAGTGGGTCATTTTACGTCAGGTCCAAAACTTCGGAGAGCCACCTGTACTAAAAAAACGTCGTACGAGACACGTGCAAAAACGAAATTCGTAACTCGTGTCGATTTAAAACACTCCCTTCTTCTTCTTGTTTTTCGCACTTGTGTCGTAATGTACTATTATAAAACGCGACCCAGCTTGTAAATTCCCATGGCTCAAGGTCAAAGGTTATCGTCGCTCTCTTAACAGAAATGCCCGCAAGGAATATTTGTCATTCTCCGTTTAATGGCTGAATGAATTGACAGCTGACATCTGTCGCACTTTGTTATGTATTTTGCTTTCAATTTATCTCAACTTCAATTATTATTTGCTTCAGAAAATGCGAGGCGTTGGTATTCGGTATTGCTCGAAAAATAGCAGCCAATATTTTCCTTATAACATCTTTCCAACGTAAAAATACATTACACCTGGTAATTATACAGTACTTAAACATACTAAAACCATAAAACCCGGGTATACCTAGGATATAAGTATTGTTGCGGTATATAATATAATTATTGAAATAGTAACTCTTTTTACAATTTATGATTAAATGTAAATTATACAATTTAATTTTTTCATGATTCTTACACATCCTGTGTTATATTTGTTTACAATTTTATCATTTGTCATCCGGTCCGTCAAGTCAAGGTCAAGTTCAACTTATTATTAGCGAATTTTGCCGAACTCTGTTCACCAATGACGCGGACGTTGCTATGGTAATATTATAACAAAGCTCGGTTAGCTAATGACCGATCCCACGAGTTGCTCGGATGCTGATGTTGCTGTGGTTACATAATAACAAAGCTTGATTCGTTATTAGGCTGCGTTTCCACTAGAGATGTGCGAGGTAGCTAAGCAGTGCGAGGCTTCGTAACTAGGAGGCGTAACGGTGTGAGTGTTTCCACCAAAGATGTGCGAGGTAGCTGAGTAGTAGGTACGCCGCCTCGCAACACGTACCTCGCACACATCTTTCCCCTTTTTTTGTACGAACAGGAACCTCGCTCCGCTGAGTAGTTTCCACCAAAGCTAAGCTAAGCGAGGATTGGAATATGAAGTATTTCTATTGGTTGATGACAAACACATCACTCGCAACGTATCCTCGCACATCTCTGATGGAAACGCAGCCTTAACGACTTTTGCCGAACTCTATTCAATAATGATGCAGACGTTGCTATGGTAAGATTATAACGGAGATCTGTTATGGTGAATTCCGACCAACAAGCAAGGAATGGTTTTAGTAAGTTTACTTACTGTATATCAAAGACTTAGTTCACTAACGATAGCTTTCGCTCTTTACTCTGCCCTCCAGCTAACCGGTGGATTTCCGGGTTTAAGCAATCTGTTATAAGACTAGGCGCCTTTGACCATAATCTAAGGGTCTAAGGAACAAGCAATACGAGCTGCCTTGCATCAGAATCCTTTTCTGCACTACAAAACAATTATCTGTAAAGATTTAGTGTTGTTCACGAAAGTTCTCGTGATTTATTTTAAGTTTCAATTCAAGAGAAATATGGCACAAAGGTTGCTATTATTAGAAAACTTGGAACCGACACAATAAATCAGCCACATACAGCAATAAAACGACGCCCGTCAAAGCTTCCAATTACTATGAAAAATGCACTTTCTATCGAAATAAAACAAGTCAAGAACGAACGGCGCTGAACAAAAGTGACGTTAATTCTGACCCCGGAATTCTGGTAGCATTTTTGAGCTGTCATAGGGACTTCTCGTTTATTGACTACCGATTATACAATTTATACATATGTATATCGATAAATACAGAATAAAAAGTAAAATAATTATGATTACAAGTAGAAGTTAACAATAGGCGGTCTTATCGCTTATGAGCGATCTCGTTTAGATAACTTTTGAGCGGCTGAAAATGTTAAATAGCAATTCTCGTAGCAATTTCATGCGAAAAATGATTAATAGTTAGCCATAAGAAATCCACAAATATTAATAATGACATTAATGACTAATAAAATATTATTATGGGCATGGCGTGACGTGGCGATTATGGGCATTTACCTCCTAATGCGTCTATACGCATAGTTTAATAGGAGAGGCCTTCGTCCAGCAGTGGACGGAGTGGAAGACAACACTGGCAACCCTAGCCGTGTAAACAAGGATACTAAGAGCTCATCGAATTTTAATTACAAAAGTTAGTGAAATCGCGACGAAATCTGTGATTATTATTTACTATCAAGTGGCTAAACACCCTTACCTTGATATAACATCCAATGAGTGAGGAATTATCAAGCAATATCACTGAACTCTATCACGGTAAGACACATATTTTTCTGCCGTTACATTTAAATATCATAACTTGCCGTCAAAACAAAGGAATTTATTTAATTATCATCTAAACTGCAACGGTACTTTATAACCTATAAACAGATGATTGGCTGACACTGAGTAACAACTGACAGCTGACAGTCATAAGCAGGTGCACCACCACCTAAAATCGAATTGATGTTGCCAGTGGCATGAAACGAAACTAATGAGTCCATCTTTAACAACAGCGCCATCTTTTGCAATATATGGGAACTATAACAGAGGCTCAATAGTCAATCGCTTTAATCTGCACTTCTAAATATTGCCGTGCAAACCCAACGGATGTCACTGCAAGGCGGAAAAATGAGCAGTTCTATCACAAACACTATGTCAACATCCTCTAAACACAATAAAACTAAATCACGTCTGAAGTGCACTACTTGTCAGAAGACGTTTGAGGTAATGACTAATAACGCCGGCGTAAAAAAATATCAGTTGTTGACAAAAGAAAGCGCATCCAACTGGAAGTGCTCTGTGTGTATCGCAACTGAACCAAAAAATAAAAATTATGCTGTACAACCATCGAGCAACACCTCGCCGGAAATAAAGAAAATAATTTGCGATAAGGCACCAGAACAAGATAACGTAACAAAACGGAAAAAATACAAACCGATTCCGAAGCCGCCTTCGCCCTCTCTGAACGAAATTGAAGCCACACATTCTAACTTAACTTCCCCTAACTCAACAACAGATGGCGACACGCATCGGAGCTTACCAAATATTTCCATAATGGAAAACGTAATGTTAGTCGACCTGAAGCATGAGGTCAGCACCCTATCGGTACAGCTGGAAAGCGCCCATCTAGAAATAGAAAAATTAAATACTGAAATCATAACCCTTAAAAAAACACTGGATGATCAACAGAAAAAAATCGAAATGTACAAGAAAATCATGACTGAAAATATACCTCGGGTTAAGACCCCTCAAAAGCACTACTACTAATGGGACCGTATGGAGCCGTAAATCTTCTCTCAAAAATGAAAATTCGATAAGAATATCTTCGCCTTCGAAAATACCTAATATAGACTGTGATTACCAGTCAACACCAATGAAAAATAAACCAGAAATGAGACCTGGACCGGAATTACTGCCTACTCAATCTCAACCACTGGATACCTCTTCTAACACCCTAAACAATCATCAGCCCTATCATGTTAAAGGAAACCCGCAAATTATATTTGAAAGAGAACAACAAGGAGACCCGAAAATTGATCAACCCCTAAAACACAATGGGAGGGTTTACGTGTTAGGAGACCAAGAGGCTAGAAATATGTCTTCATCATTACTTATTCACCGACAAAAGTATAAAAACCCAAAACAGTACACCATATCAGGAAGAACGTACCCAAATGCGACGCTCGAACACATTTTGCCACAATCTGCTATCATGGAACAAAGTTTTGATGAAAAAGACTGGATTGTATTATGCCTAGGCTCTAATGAATACAACCCTACGAAGTTCTTGGCTGAACTGGCAGTGCTATTAACAAAGCTATGTAAACCTAAACTTGTGATAACGAATGTAGTATTTAATCCTTATCTGAATGTAAGTAAATTAAACAATAAAATTGCAACCCTCTCTAAAGTTTTTAGGAATTGTAAATATGTAGATATGGGTGTTTATAGTAACTACCCCAATCAGCAGAAAGAATTAAGACGACGCTCTAACATAATTAATAATATAATTGATAACTCTGACTACACCGAAAACTATCTTGTTGAGGGTTTGCCCTAGAATAAATATCACGAACTTCAAATAGTTAAAAAAATTACACGTACGAATACATTAAATAGGACTAAAAGTAAATTAAAAAATATAAGAGACAAAGTAATAAATAAGATTACGAATTATTTCAGGGTTCTGGATAAGAGAAATAAAGAAGAATGTTTACCCTTCATTTCAAAAACTAGCGATACAAATTTAGATAAAACCACAACAGAGGAATGCTTGCCCATCACTTTGGAGCAGTCTAATTGTACGAAAACTGACAATTCCAAGGATTTTTTTCGTGTACAATGAACTGTCAATAATCCATCAAAACATTAGTGGCTTAATAGGTAAATCAGACACTTTCGCAGCTCAATTCCAAGATTTAGATGGTGTTCAACGAGTAGATGTCTTATGTATCTCTGAGCACAACATGAAACCAGGCGATGAGTCAAACCTTACTATTCCTAACTATGTTTTGGCAGCTAACTTCTCAAGAAATGTACGCAAAGGCGGGTCCTGTATATTAGTCCACAAAATACATAAATTTATCAATTTATCAAACATCTCAGAGCTTAGTATTTCAGGAGTCGTTGAATGCTGTGCAATTGAACTTAATTATAATAATAATAATAACCACCGGCAGCTTGGGCCCGCTCCGTTGCCGGCGGCACCCTAGGTTAGGTTTTTTATAAAGTGTTTATATTTTGTATTGTTTTTGTATGTTGTATTGTATTTTACTTTTATAGACATGTTTATAAAACACCTAGCCTAAGAGAAAAGATCAATAAAGATAATAATAATAATAAAGCTTTATTTGTCCATGCAAAAAAAGATGACAATAATAAATTAGGTTAAAAACATTCTAATTAAAAATTAAAAAATTATAATAACATTCATAATTATTGATAACAGTGGAATTGATTCAGTTAGTAAAATTAGATAACATTGATATATAAATTAATTCAGTTCATTGATATACTTTTAAATTGTTATTTATTTTTATTTCTTAGTACTATTTTTGTATGGACCCCTGTTGGGTAAAAGCCTCCTCCAAGGTGAGCCACTCTGCTCTGTTCTTAGCAGTACTAAGCCAATTTTTGCCTGCTTTTGCTACTATTTCGTCAGTCCATCTAGCATGCGGGCGACCTTTTGCTCTTGTTCCTTTCGGTCCTGGCCATACTACCGCTTTTCGAGTCCATCGGTCGTCCTCGTATCTGGGCAGGCAATTGAACTTACTGAACATCAAATTGTAATAGTTTCCGTGTATCGTGTACCGCATATGAATAAGGCATCAATTGATGTCTTTTTTAGTAAACTAAGCTATATTTGCGATAAATTCTGCTATAGTAAGAAGAAAGTTATTGTGTGCGGAGATTTTAACATTGATATCCTCAAACAAAATAGTGTAACACAAAATTTTAAAACTCTTTTAGCGAGCTACAACATGAAAATTGGATTACAACAAACCACTCGTCCAGCTAGCAACACATGTATAGACAATTTTTTGTACAACTTACGGGGGCGAAAATTCAAAGTTCTCGAATTAGCCCTCTCAGATCACATGGCAATATTAATGAAATGCCCTGTCAAAAAAACGTGTGTTCTGTCTCACTGGTATATAAAGACAAGAGACTATTCCGAAGAAAATATAGGTAAATTTATAAGTTATTTAGAAAAGTTGAGTTTTAATAGTACCTACATGGCAAACAATCCGAATGATGCATATGACTACTTTATTGATGATTTTCTGCTTTTATATGATTTGTGCTTTTTATATATTGGTAGTAAATATTAAACACAAAATTCGCATCAGCATAGCAATATTTATTTTAGAACAATAATAAGACATTCCGTCATCTCTATTTGAATTGACGGAATTCTAGACAGTCATAGACAATATGAAAAAAGGAAATTAACCTCAACACTCCTCCTCGATTGTAAATGTGGGTAGGCACATTTATAATCGTTACAAATAATTATTACAGTATTAACGTTTGCCACAAAATAGCCGTTTAGCATTAATAAACATTAAGTAAATCTCTATTATGAATAAATTTGTCTGCTGACAGTACTTTCGTGAACATATCGGCAGCGTTATTATATGAATCAATATGATTGACAGATATAGTTTTAGTTTTAACTAGATCCTTGACGAAATGATATTTGATGTCGATGTGTTTCGCACGTTTGCTGTTCTCGTAGCTATTCGACATGGCGATGGCTCCCATGTTATCGACGTAAATGGTAGGGGTTAAGCACTTACCGAAATCCTTGGCTAGTCCTTTTATATTTACTACCTCTGAACATGTAGTGGCCAGTGAGACGTATTCAGCTTCTGCCGTTGACAGTGAAACACAGTGTTGCTTTCTTGAATGCCATCCTATAACATTACCGTTGTAGGTAATCACACTACCACTCGTGCTCTTTCTGTCGATCTTCTGACCTGCCCAGTCTGCATCAGAGTATGCTTCAATTTTGTTTTCATCTTTCTTGTAGTTCAGGCCGAAATAGATTGTTTCTTTTAAATATCTTAAAATTCTCTTTGCTTGCTTCCAACATTGTGCATTAGGTTTGTCTAAAAATTGACTTAGGTATGACACTGCATAGCTAATATCAGGTCGGGTTACCGTTGCCAAAAACATAAGGCCTCCTATTATTTCCCGGTAGGGAACATCTACGACATCTGTGACATCCTTAGTCGTATTAATTAGTATGTCCTTGTCCATTGGGGTTTTGACACCATTGCATTCATTCATTTTGAATTTCTCTAATAATTTTTCGATATGTTTGCTCTGACTTATCTTCATTCCTTCGTCTGACCTTTTTATTTCTATTCCAAGAAATTTATTGATTAATCCCAAATCCTTAGCTTGAAATTCTTTGAACAATTCCTCCTTCACTCTTTTTATTTCCTCCTCGTCTCCTGTAATTAATATGTCGTCGACAAATATTAACATCCATACTTTGGTGTTATGGTACAGACAAAAATCATGTTGGGAACGCTTTAGTCCTATGTCATTTGTTATGAAGTTGTCAAGCCTTTCGTTCCAGCATTTTGGACTTTCCTTTAGTCCATATAAACTTCTCTTTAGTCTTAATACTCTGTCTTTACCAATGTTCACTCCTTCGGGTACTTTTATATATACTTCATTTTCCAACATTCCATTGAGAAAAGCTGTTGGTATGTCCAATTGACAAATTTTGTAATTATTCTGTACTGCGTGTACTAAAAACATTCTTATTGTATTCATCCTCGCTACTGGTGAATAATTATTCCCGAAATAACTTTCTTTCTGCTGGAATCCTTTTGCCACTAGTCTGGCCTTTTTTAGTCCATTCTCTTTGGTCCTGAAGACCCATTTCGTATCAATTGCTTTTTTGCCTTTTGCTTCTACTTCTTCCCAAGTCTGTAATTTTTCTAGTGAATTAATTTCTTTTCCAATTGCTTCTTCCCATCCTTTATCTTTTATTGCGTCTTTATAGCTTACTGGATCTTCACAAGTCATCAAACAATATGCCATATATATTTCGTAATCATTTAAATGATTAGGTTTATTTATCTGTCTTCCCGATTTTGTGGTCTGAGGGATCTGTTCTTCGAGCATACTGTGGAAGGAATCATTTGCCGTGTCAGTGAGAGTATCATCTAAGTTATCATTATTTTCTTCATCACTATCATGTCTCCGTGCATTCTCATTATTTGTTTTATTTTTATCTTTTGGCTCATCTATTTCATCGTCTTTATATGTTTTATCTGTTGTTATATTTTCATTAGTTTCTTCAATTTCATCTTCTTCGTTAGTTATATAGGGTATGAATGTATGTTGTTTTTGATCAGTCGTTTCTACTTTGTATTCGATTTCTTTTTCGTTGAATTTTACGTCTGTAGATATTATTACTTTATTTTCTTTAGGATCATATAATCTGTATCCCGAGCCACTATATCCAACCATTATATATCTCTTAGCTCTTGGCTCTATTTTTGCTGGTTTGGGTAGTGTCACAGCCCATGCTTGGCTGCCAAAAACTCTTAGTTTTGTCAAGTTATTGTTGCCAAACCATATTGTCGCTGGCGTTTCTCCGTTTAACGCTGTGGTTGGACTTCTATTTATCTCATAAGCGGATGCTGTGACTGCTTCACTCCACAAATATTTTGGTAATTTTGTTTCCGCTAGTTTAGTGCGTACTTTATTTAGTATATTTCTGTTCATTCGCTCTGATGTACCATTTTGTTGAGGCGTATACGGAGTTGTATATTCAAGTTGGATTCCTTTATTGGTACAGTATAATTTGAATTTGTTTGAATTAAACTCTCCTCCGTTGTCAACTCGAATTCTTTTTGTTTTTAATCCGAATTGCGTCTTAATAAGTTTTATAAAATTAATTATATTATTTTCTGCTTCATCTTTAGTTTTCAATAGCTTGATCATAAGATAGTGTGAATAGTCATCAATTAGTACTTGAAAGTATTTATGGCCAAATATTCCTGTTGGATCTATTGGTCCACATAGGTCTGAATGAATTAATTCTCCAATTTGTTTAGTATTACTCTTCTGATAGTAAAAGCTACGCCTAGTGCTTTTGCCTTCGATGCAGGTATCACAGACCTTATCGGGTACTGGTAAGTTCATCAGTTTTAAGTCATTATAATTTATGTGGCCAAGTCTCTTGTGCCATAAATCATCGCTTTCATTTGCTACATGAGCTTCTTCAATTGTCAGATCTAATTTTAAAGTGTAAAGGTTGTTATGTTTTTCTCCTTTTATATAAATGTTGTCTTTCTTTATCAAAACATTTGTATTGTTGAAGGTAATGTCAAAACCTTTTTCTGTTAATTTATTTATTGATAGTAAGTTATGTTTCAGTCCTTCTACAATGAGTACTTCAATTGTTATTTCTAGATATTTATAATTTGCGTTTAAAGTTCCTCTTTTTCGTGCTACCAAAACTTCTCCGTTTGCAATTTGTATTTTAATAGGTGTTGTCAAGTCTTTTACATCATTAACGTACTTATAACAATCTGTTTTAATCATATGATTTGTGGCGCCAGAATCCAGGATAAAATGATTGGTGTTCTCTATGGCGGCCATTGCTATGAAAGCTACTCTGTCTTTCGAATGATGTGAGCTTTGACCTCTGTACGTGCTTTGACCTCTATATGTGCTTTGACCTCTATGCGATCTTCCTCTATTATTCTGGCCTCTATAAAAATTGGAGCCTCGTTGAGGAGTCCGGCCTCTTTGCTGGTTATAGTTGTTGTTATAGCTACTGTAGCAGTCAGTTGCCCTATGCCCTTGTTTTCCGCATTTAAAGCATGCCAGGAATGTTACTTCTGGTTGAAATGATGGATCTCTTCCATTGTTTTTAAGTTCTGCGTCTAGTAAACGGGCTTTAACAAAATCTTCAGTTAGTTCTTTTTCAACGCTCATAGTCTCCAAAGTTGTTATGACGGTTTCGTATGTATCGGGCAATGTGAGTAATAGATGGGCTACCTTATCGCTTTCATCTAATTTACAGCCTGCGGCTTCCATTTCGCTTATGATGGAATCGAATTTCAAAAAATGGTCTTGTAGATTTCCGTGACATTTAAGTGTCAATAATTTCTTTTTTAGGTATAATTTATTAAAAACGCTTTTTCTTTCGAATATTTCTTCTAGTTTGCTCATCATTTCTTTACTTGTATTTGCTTTTTTGATAATATCTAGGTATTTATCAGACACGTATTGCACAATCGTGCATTTTGCCTTCGCGTCAATTAGTTCAAATTTTTCTTTTTCTTTTACATCTTCCGGCACATCTTTATATAGCACTTTTACTACGCCTTTCTCTTCTAACAATGTTTTAGTTCTAAATTTCCAGTTCGAAAAATTTATTTTATCATCCAATTGAGGCATACCATTGTGATTGGCAGATGCCATCTTTGGTTTTCGCCGTTGTGGCTGAAAATTTTTAAAGATACAACTTACCTCTTGAAGTATACTTCTGGGCTATTTATTTTATTAACTTTTATCCACTTTTTAATTGCCCATAACCTTTTATATATTGGTAGTAAATATTAAACACAAAATTCGCATCAGCATAGCAATATTTATTTTAGAACAATAATAAGACATTCCGTCATCTCTATTTGAATTGACGGAATTCTAGACAGTCATAGACAATATGAAAAAAGGAAATTAACCTCAACAGTGCTTTCCTTATAAACGTATAAAAATTGCATTGTCCAAAAAGCCGAAATGGTTAACTAGAGGCATACGTATCTGCTGTAAACGGAAACGACAGCTCCTTTGGAACTACCGTAAGTCGGGTAATCCAAAGGATAAACAAATATTTAGAGTATACGCACAGAGACTTAAGAAAATTATTAAGTTAACCCAAAAGGCTCAAAATGACTACAATATAAAGGTTGCGTCGAATAAGGTGAAAGCGGCATGGCAGATCATAAATAAAGTCAATATAAATTTACCTAGAGAAAATATCTACAAGTTAAATATTGATGATCGTGTAGTGGATGATCCTAAATTAATAGCAAAAGAATTTAATGATTATTTTATAAATGTAGTGGAAAGTAATATAATAAATAATACCAATAACCCGAATTCTAGCGTATCGTGTACAAATGAAAATGTTAATTTTGATAGAGTAAATAATAGTAACCTGACATTTAATACGATATCCTCAATTTTTATGACTCCAACAACACCTGCTGACATATATAACATAATAATATCACTGAATAACACAAATAGCGTAGGATATGACGGTATAAGAACGAATATCTTAAAAAGAGCGTCTCACATAATTTCGCCAGATCTAAGCTACATCACAAATATGAGCTTTGAACATGGAATATTTCCTGACAAATTAAAAGTCTCTGTCATCAAGCCCATACATAAAAAGGACTGTAAAAGCGATACAAAAAACTATAGACCAATAGCACTTATACCCGTCATATCGAAAGTTTTTGAAAAGGTCATTTACAATCGCATATATGAATATTTTGAAAGTAAAGAATTATTCGCTAAAGAACAGAAAGGCTTTCGAAAAAACAAAAATATCAACATGGCCATTTACGAATTGATAAAGAAAGTACTTGTCAGCATGGATAAAAGACTTCCTGTGTCAGCCATTTACATGGACATGACAAAAGCCTTCGATTTTGTCAAACATGAAATACTTTTAAATAAATTGTACAAATATGGGATCAGAGGAAATGCTCTAGAATTAATCAAATCATACCTTAGTAACAGAAGGCAAACTACAGAAATTACACATATTGATAAGAAAACTAAAGTAGAGACGGTTTATTCGTCCTGTTTAAAAGAAATCAAATACGGTGTGCCTCAAGGGAGTATATTAGGACCCCTGCTATTTCTTATCTATATTAATGACCTTCCAAGAGTAACGAAACATCCCACAGTTTTATTTGCCGATGACTGTACGATCATTTTCACTGATACCCATCTTAGGACATTGGAATCCGAGATAAATATAACCATGCAGTCTACAATTGAGTGGTTACAAAAAAATAACCTTCATGTTAATCTGTCAAAAAACATGTGTCATGAATTTTAGCCAGCGAAGTAAAAGTCAAAGTATCCCGTTAGTCAAATATGATAACTCTGTAATTTCAGAAACAGACAATACTAGGTTTTTAGGTTTAGTGTTGGATAAGAACCTTTCATGGAAGGCTCAAGTTGAAAGTGTCTGCAAGAAACTGAGTCAGTATACATATACTTTGTTTATGTTGCGCAAAATTGTGAGTCAGTCGACTGCGTTGACTGCATACCACGCATATATTTCTTCGACACTCAGATATGGCATTATTTTCTGGGGTAACTGCACAGATCGTGAGCTTGTATTTCGAGCGCAGAAAAAAGCTCTACGAGCTGTGTGCGGGCTGCGTCATTATGAAACATGTAAACCTCATTTTATAGAGTTGGAAATTCTTACGTTTCCTTGTCTATATTTGTTAGAAATTGCATTGTTTGTCAGAAGTAATCCTGACCAATTTAAATATTTTTCAAATGTTAGACGCCAGAACAAACTGATAGCTATGCCATCCAAGACAAAACTAGTGTCAAAAAGTGTCATAGGAATGGCACCAAAAGTATACAATAAACTTCCAAATGACATTCGGAGCAAGGAAAGCACAATGGAATTTAAGAAAGCCTTAACCATATATCTGGCAAAGAAAGCGTATTATTCTGTCAATGAATTTTTGACTGAACGCAATGAACATATGTTTTGACATTGATCTGTAAATTATGTTTAGGTATTTTATTTCATTATTTATTTAACTTTTTTTTGACTTGACATGTAATGATTAAGATGTAGAATATATGAATGTTTGTAATTTTAATTTTAAGTCTGAATGACATTGTTCTTTCATAATTTAGGATTATTAAATGTTTCCTGTTTTTATATGGAATTTAGTGTTAATATGCATGAAAATGATATTGTCAAAATATATATAGGTATTATACTAATAAGTATTTAGGAGTAATTGTTATGTTTATTATTTTTTTTTTTTTACATTTTGTACGCCAAAAGGCACATCATAGCTGTACTAATTATTGTTGTCACCTGTCACCTTACCTTAACCTATGTATGACAAAAATAAATGAATTTGAATTTGAATTTGAATTTGGACTATTATAGGCTGATGATGATGATGATGAAAATATTATTATTTTCAATTCTATTTACAATTTCCTAAAAGTTGGTATCCAAACGTAATCTAAAAGAGAGCTAGCTCATTAGCGATAACACCGCCTGTTGTTTACTTCTATTTGTAATCATAATTATTTTACATTGTATTATGTATATATCGATATACATATGTATAATCGGTAGTCGATAAACGAGAAGTCCCTATGACAGCTCAAAAATGATATCAGGATTCCGGGGTCTGGACGTTATATTGACCCTCCGTCCACTAAAATTCAACATCAAAGTTTCCTAAAATCCATCTTAGGATTGCTGGTTGTAAATAGTTTACATGAATCCATTGATGGATTTTAGGAAACTTTTTAGTTCAACATAGTCTGTTTGGTTGGATCCTAGTCTTCAATAAAGTATACTCAAATCCATTAACAGATCTGAACGCTCAAAAGCTCCACTTGGATCCGTAACCCTAGCAAACGGATCCTACCAAACGGATCCTACCAAACGGATCCTACCAAACGGATCCTACTAAACGAGTCCTACCAAACAGATCCTACCAAACGGATCCTACCAAACTGATTTTAGTGGACGGAGGGGGTTAATACTTATTATTGACACAGGAAACACCGTGTAGATCTTAGAGCGACTATATCTTACATCTTAAGGTGCATGCAGACCAAAAGAGCATCGCTGTTCTATCCCCCACTTTACGAAATCAACCAATCACGTTTTGTGTACCGATCGTATTTCGTAGTGGGAGGTTAGAACAGCGAATGCTCTTTTAGTTTGAACGCACCTTTAGAGCGTGTCACGTATTTTTGCAGCTAATAAATATTATAAATATCGTATTTTTGACACAATCTTAAAGCGACAACCTGAGAGCGTGTCAAATATTTTTCCGGCCTTCGTTTTCTAAGACACTATTGAAGGCGAATGTACTATCCTCATTCTATGTTCTATAATTAGGCTTCGCTAACCCTTTCTCTTCGCGGTTTGTAACTAAGTGAAGTTTTGGGTTCCTGTTTGAGAGGTCTCATTTGTTTCGTTACATAGTGTTTTGCGTTCCATGTTAGAGACATACGGAATCGTATTATTTACTAATCTATAGTCTGTACATATACGTTAAGTAGTTATTGTGTCCTTAGCCGCCGCTGTGTATCCGCGGTAGAATAAAAACGTCTACCGTCCGTCAGTAGAAAACAAAAAAAAACAATATAGCTGACTTTCCATAGCATTCGATGTTTTTGACACATATCCTCTGACTTTATCATAGATACATACGTTGAAGTGTCATTGACCATTCTTTGATTTGATTTATGATGGCAGCAGCGTCATTATAGTGGACACAGCTTGCCCAGCGTGGCGATTATGGGCATTTACCTCCAAATACGGCAATTAGCTTAACTCGTTATTGACCATAATTTTTAACACCTTCACGGACACTACTCCAGACACAATAGAAAGAACAATGGAATCACGTCTATAGGCGTTGAGTGTCCGGGAAGGTGTTAAGGGATCGAAAGACCCCCTACCGCAGCGAACGTGTTAATAGGAGAGGCCTACGTCTAGCAGTGGACTGAGATAAGCTGCGATGTGATATATTCATAGAATAACCGTAAATTTTTTCCAGATTCCTCGTATCGCACCGAGTTGTCACATCAGACTTGAACTTATACAACGAGAGAAGGAACGAGATAGAGACCCACATAAGTGCAGGGGTGTCACCACAGACGGAGGTGTTCGCGGGCAGTTATTCGCTGTGGGCGGGAGACCAGGTCGTGGTGACGGATATAGTCTTCAAGTATGGAGGGATGTATGCTGTAGTTATTGACAACGATGGTGGTGAATATGTGAGTGTTTTTGAATGTTTCTTGAGGTTTAGGTGTTTGTAGTCACTGTTTAATAGCAAGAGTGACGTTGGAGACATCATCAAGCTTTGGTGACGGTGTCACAATTGGTATCTGTGAGCTATTTTTTTCAAAGATGTAACCCCATTTTTTTTTGGATTTTTATTCCATTCCGTTAGCATTCTTTCATGTAATGCGGTAACGGAATGGAAAATTAGATAAAAAATTACAATTTTGGGACAACATTTTTTGCTATTATGATTGAAAGAGCTTTTTCGGTTCTGAGCAGAAATCATATAAAAAATATCTTTATCTTTGAATAAAATGTTCTCTATAGGTTAAGGTGATTCTAAATAAAGTACGTACCTATTGCAAGAATGTGTAAATATGTACCTATCACTTATGCCGCGGTTACGAGATTGGTCTAAGCCTCTAAGGCGACCGGCTTAGCGGAAAACCATACGTGCGAAAGGGAGTACCCATATCGGTATCCCGCTTCAACTCATGGATTCGCTCGCCGCTGGTCGCCTTAGACCAATGTCGTGGCCGGGCCTTTAAGGTGACAAACGTCAATATTGAAACAAAACCCTTGAACATACTTCTGGTTAATCCTACAGTACGTGTTATCAGTACGAAAAAAACAAAAAACGAATTTTAAAAAATCCTGTAGTGTTTACATGCCATATTGTGATAAGCTCGACCTCAACTGCCATGAAACTGTAACAGGAACATATTAAATCACATTTTTAATGTTTGAATAGGCCTTGGCAGCTTTTAAAACTTATATTCCGAGCACTTTAGCTCTAATGAGGTTTTTGGAAGGTGGCCAAAAGAACTTATTCATAATGCCTTACAGATTAATTAGAAAACTCATTATTAGGGTGCGGCTCCACTGACGCGGAGCGGAGCGGAGCTGTGGGAGCTCGGCCAATGAGACTGCATAAAAGTGTTTCGAATTTTGAATTTGAAGAATGTAATTGGTCAATTTTGCACAGCTCCGCTCCGCTCCCGTAGTATGATATAAAACGAGGTATTTGCCATGTAAATTAAAGTTATCGAGCACCAGATAATTTGGCACTGTTGCAAATGTCATCTTCACGGAGTAATTTACAAGGTTTTTTTTTTTTAACATCCTTTAGTACTGCAATCTGCCAGTGTGAGTTAGGCATTTAGCTAGTAGTTAAGTATTTAAGTAGGTCAGGAATGGTATTTGCCCATTGGCAAAACCATATATTATTATTTATTTAAATTAAATCTTGAGGGGCTTTTCTTTTCAAGCGCTTGAAGGTGTTCGAAGTCTTGTCCATTAATTTGACGGCCAGTTCGTTCGGAATTTACAAGGTAAACACCCCGTTTTAAATCACACAATAACGTTAGCTTATAGTCACCAAATTAAAAATTTAAAAAAACCGACTTCAACCGATTTCTCCAAGATCTCCGATTTGTTTCCATCATTGGTTTCCTCAAATCCTACTTTCTGAATGCAAATTCTTGTAAATGAATGAAAATTACCAAAAGCGCCATACGTGTACCTATAAAATTTGAAGAGATCCCTCAATTTCTCCAAGATCCCATCATCCGACCCCAACTTGGTGCCAACGGGACCATCTCGGGGTAATATACGTTCGATCACAAAAAGAAATTTTAAAATCGGTTCACGATTCTCGGAGATATCAGGTAACATACATGCAACAAAACAAATCAGTCAGGAATTGAGAACCTTCTCCTTTTATGAAGTCGACTGAAATAGACATGTTTTAGAATTTTTATTTTATTTCACATTCCCATAAACTAACTAGCATATCTGTACATTCTACACATGTTAGTTTGACAGGAGTGTATTGTCTTTCTTTCCTATGAATTATTTACAACAATTGGTGTTTTCAGAAATCGAATGTGATGGTGATAACGCAACCAAATTCTATCTCGATGGCCTGGTTGCTGCCTCAATTCCTCATCATGGCTGTAGCAGAGGTAAGCTCTTACCATAGACCTAGAATAAGTTATTTATGTGGCTGGCGCATAATAAGAGGCATTAAACATGAGTGTGGTTTTATGAAACGAACCGTAGGCGAGTTTCATAATAGTAGTAGTAGTAGTAGTAAATCACTTTATTGTACACAGAATATGTTACAACACAGTTATAAATAAATGTAGGTACAAAGGCGAACTTATTCCTATAAGGGATCTCTTCCAGCTAACCATTGAGAAATTGAGTGTAGATTCTAAAGTTCAGATAGACAAACTCACATGATGCACAATAAATAAATAAAATACATTATCTCTAAATGAATAGAATACAAATATAACTTTTATCATACAATACATATACTTCATATCAGTATACATAAATATTATACAAATGAAATATATAAAAATACTAGAACTACTAAAATGTCAGTAATTAACCTAATCACCGTTGGTGGACAACCACATATTTTTATATTAGCCTTGAATGATAATAAGATCACATGAGTGTTTAATGCCTAATTATTGCCCAATTACTTTATCTACTCTTTATCATTAGTTTAGAATGATAATTTACCTTTATTTACATTGATATCCACTAAGTAAAATACCTCTAAATATAACAATTCAAATCAGTTGAAATTACTCAATTTGTGTAAGAACATCCTACAATAAATAAGTATTGAAAAAGAAAAACAAAAAGAAGTTGACTTTAATCTTTATACTGTTGACATTAATGTACTGACACCGATACTTTAATGTTAATATTATGATGCACTGTACTTTAATGTTAACATTATGATACAGCCACAGACACCGGTTTCTTAATATAGGTTTCATTACATTACCGCTCCTGAATATATAATAGGAAAATTATGATATGGAAGTAGATAAAATAAAATATTTTAAAATAAAAATAAAACCGCCTTCAAAAATTCGCCCGAACTAAAAAGTAATAAATAATTTTAGTTCCTACTTTTTAGGATTTCCTACCCAAACCTTTAAACCTTTTACCCTATTCATTGAAATAGAATATTATGGCTAGGTATCCTACAGATTTCTTAGAAGTCGGTGCCAAGCCAAATACGTTCATAGAGGTATATATTAGATAGAGCTTTGTAACTTACTGTCACTCCGATTATGTTTTTATCAACAGAATGATCTACCTCAGTCATTTTGATGAAAGCATAACCGGAGTGACAGTAAGTTACAAAGCTCTATCAAATACAGTCATAGGTATTATACTCGCGAAGTGAACATATTTGGCTTGGCACCGACTTCTAAGAAATCTGTAGGATACCTAGCCATAATATTCTATTTCAATGAATAGGGTAAAAGGTTTAAAGGTTTGGGTAGGAAATCCTAAGAAGTAGGAACTAAAATTATTTATTACTTTTTAGTTCGGGCGAATTTTTGAAGGCGGTTTTATTTTTATTTTAAAATATTTTATCTTTTGCTTTTTAGTAGTGTAAAATCGTTATTTAGTATGCTCTAAATACTTATAATTAGAATGTACTGCACTGTAATAGGCCTGAAAACCTGAACTGGATAACTTAAATATTCAAAGAATTATCCCATTATCAAGGAGATACACATTGTATCATCAGCAGGTATGAATAATTTCAAAGATTATAGGTAAGCACCTTAGCATGCCTATATTATTTAAAGAATCACTAACCGCTAACCAACATGTCATAACTACTAAGCAAACACTTGAATAGATCTCGAAAATGTATGACAGTTGTTATACTCAAAGAATTATCCTCCAACTCCTAATCGTTAAGGAGTTATACCGTTCGTCATCAGCTCACCAACATGAGACTATGACCACCTAAAGGCAAATACTCAAATAGCTTCCAAAATACATGAACTATGTTATATTTAAAGAATTATCCCCCAACTCCTAATCTCTAAGGAGTTGTACTTTCCATCATCAGCTCACCGACATGAAAGGATGACCACCTAAACGCAAATACTCGAATAGCTTCCAAAATACATGAAATATGTTATATTTAAAGAATTGTCCCCCAACTCCTAATCTCTAAGGAGTTGTACCTTTCATCATCAGCTCACCAACATGAAAGGATGACCACCTAAAGGCAAATACTCAAATAGCTTCCAAAATACACGACATATGTTATACTTAAAGAATTATCCCCCAACTCCTAATTGTTAAGGAGTTGTACCTTCCATCATCAGATCACCAACTTAAAACGTTCATGACTAGACGCAAATACTTGATTAGTTTTCGAAAATAAATGAAAAATGTCATGTGTGCCTACAACATTTGAAGAGTTCCCTCGATTTCTCCAGGATCCCATCATCAGATCTGAATTCGGTGACAATGGGACCAACTAGAAGGTATACCCTTTCAAACAAAAAAAGAATTTTTCAAATCGGTCCACGCATCTTCGAGTAATTACATAAAAAAAAAAAAGATTTCGACGAATTGTAAACCTCCTCCTTTTTGAAGTCGGTTAATAAATAAATATCCAGGCCTCAAACACCGAAGTTAGTAAATTTCGGGGATTTGTCTCTGTCACTCTAACGAAGGTGTGATAAGAGTGACAGAGAAAAATCCCCGAAATTTGCGGATTTCGGAGTTCGCGGACTGCGATCGCCAAGCCACTTGCCCAATGTGGCGATTATGGGTACTTACCTCCTAATGATAATACACATACTTAATAAGACAGGTCTATGTCCAGCTGTGGATTGAAATAGACTGATGATGAATTTTTTTTACGTTCCATAAAACCACCTATAAAAAAAAAACCTTTACCTACCGCAAAACAATCTGGCCACTGAAGGCGTCTTGCTATCTACGTATTACACTTGTTAGTTCCAGGTCAGAGTGAAAGAGATAGCAGTATGCCCTCTGTCGCCAAATAGTTTGCGGCAAGTATAACTGTAGTCCAAACCCTTCCAACAATGGTCCAAGACTTAGTCGAATATTTTCCATTAACACTTTGAGCGCGGGAAACTCCCTTGGGGAGTTCTCTGTGGGAGGTCCATTTTCGCTACAAAGCGGAAAAATCACGGGATCGGCTACGAGCGTAGCGCGTAGCACTCGTCCTCAATGAAAGTGTTAAGTGTAATTGGGTCAAAATTCTTTCCATTGTCTTGTTTCATACCACTCTGTCACATTTTTAGTTGCTGTTTCGACTCAGTATATAAAAAAAAATCTGGTGCACTTGTATTTCTATTTCACACTACATTGGAACTCATACTTCAGAAATTGAAAACAAAACATCATCTCATACAAAACTCACCACTGCGTCACGTTTTTTAGGGGCACAAAATAAGACAACGAAAAGAATTTTGACCCAATTGTCATAATAATCGTGCTGTTTATTGGCAAAAACTCCTTATCCATAATAAAAGAAACTTAGACAAAGCCAAAAAGAAGATTGGAACTGATGCTTATTTAGGATTTGACATTGTGGACCATAATTTGGACTATTGTGGACCATTTTGTCAGCCTCCGTAGCCTAGTTGGTAGTGACCTTGCCTACGAAGCTGGAGGTTCCGGGTTTGAATCCCGGCGAGGGTATTATTTGTGTATTTATTTAATCACAAATATGTGTTCCTTGGTCATGGCTGTCTATGTATTTAAGCATCTACTCGTATATGTACGAGTATCTATCTATTATATATATCGATCGTCGCCTGGCCTGCTACCGCGAACATCGAAGTTCGCAAATTTCGGGGATTTTTCTCTGTCACTCTAATGACGTTCGCGTTGGAGTGACAGAGATAAATCTCCGAAATTTACGAACTTCGGTGTTCGCGGTAGCAGGCCTGGTACCCACATCACAAGCCTTAATTGAGCTTACCGTGGGATTAGGTTGCTCGTTAGTTACGTTGTGTTTGTTAAGATGTTCCAAGGAAAAAAAAATTGCAGTATTGGACCATAGCTGGGTGGTTTTACGGTAGGTACATTCCTCGAGTATTCCATTCTTTCTAAGTTAAAAATAAATATACATCTTATAACAGTGTGCTTTTGCTTCGTATCCTAGTAAACATCTCCAATAATGCCAACATCAATTCCGATTTCACTTAAATTGAATGACATTAGAATTCCTTCAAGCCAATAGGCGTGCTGCGAACTTCGAAAGTTGTACGAGCATTTATCTCTGACACTCCAACGAAGATAGTCATAAGTGTAACAAAGACAGATGCTCGAAATTCACGATGTTCGAAGTTTGTGGTAGGCCTCCTGTCATATTATTTTACGTCATTCCATCCAACCCATCTAAAGAATCCCAGGGGGGTTACAATGACGTACTCGGCTCAGTTTAAGTCGAAAGAAAGGGACAAGGCTATACGAGTCGTATATCACTGTCCCTTTCCCTGAACCTAAACTAAATCGCATTAGTACGTCATGGTAACCCCCAGTTCTTCTTTCTTGGGAATTAATATAAAAGCAAAAATGCGAAATCTTGATTAATGCCTGTTTCCGAGTGCCTAATGATGGCTTACTTAATGCTAGAGTTATATAGTACTTTACAAATGCCGGGAAATTGAGAATCTCCGGACGAGAGAAATAAAAGGGCGAGCTAAGCGATTGCTTAGCTACAAAGATGTAATAGTTGTTTACTTGTTTCATAAATGTGCTAAAATGTAATTTAACAAATACGTGGTGGTTTAAACAAGAACCCACAAATGAAGAAAGCTAATCTAAAATTAAAAATTGGATGAAATTAATAATCTAAATAGAAAAGCGAAAAATACATTTAACAAACATACCTAATAAAAGAAAACCTATGACCTAAAGCTATACGAACCCTGTAAAATGTTCGAAACGTCGAGATGTAGTTAAATTTAATTAATATATGCGATATAATCCGGTGTTCTTCGGTAAACTTCGGTGTTCGCGCTAGCAGGGCTACGACAAATAGCACAGAATTAGATTTGGATAGAAGAAACAAGTTCATTCATTTGTATGGCGGCCGAGCGTGTCAGATTTTGTACTAAAGTTGTTACTTGCCTATGATTTTAAATATGTCTCAGGCCCTTGAGTATTCATATTTTTTTATGTTGTTGCAATTAATATTACTTAAGGAGGCATTATTAATGTTTATGTTTACTTCAACTTACAAAATTTGACGCCCGAAAGCTGCAAGCTGCGATTAAAGACGGACAACTCAGTGGATTTCACTGAGTTCATTTGACACGCTAAGTAGTAGGGATTGCAATCCAGCAGTGTTTTCAATCCAGCTGGATTTTTGCTGGATCGGCGTCAATCCAGCTGGATCCAGCGCGGATCCAGCAGATAGTAAAAATACGAAAAAAAACGACTTTTTGCAATAAAAACAGGTTAATTATGAATAATAATATTTAATATAATGAAAAGGAGGATAATAACGCGCAATTTTGTGACCATTATATATTTAAAAAAAACTAAAAAAATAAGATAATTAGGAAATTAAAAAAACACGACTGTCGTTTTAAGCGCACTAAAAAGTAGCAAATAATTATTTTTCAGGTTAATTCTTGTGAGCGTATCTACATTTATAGGCGTTTGTCTTATTACTTACTATGTTTTCTTTCGATTGCAGTCGGGGAACCTTTCATTACGGAAAATATAAATATATGGAGTTTCCCCGACTGCAATCGAAACAAAATTATAGTAATGTAATAAGTAAATATCTAGCCTGAAATGGGATGCACACATAGATAACTTGTGTTTAAAACTATCAGGCGCATGCTACGCTCTAAGCAGGTTAGCTCGCGTGCTACCTCCGAAGGAACTCCGGTCATGTTACTACGCACTTTTCCACTCCTCGATGTGTTACGGCTTAGAATTATGGGCAACGGCTGCTGAATGGCATCGTGTCTTTATTTTACAAAAGCGAGCTATACGCATAATCTCACTAGTTCCGCCTCGTACTCCAGCGCAAGAGTTATTTAGACAAAACAACATCTTTACACTACCTTCTCAATACATTTATGAAGTTGCAAAACACGTCAACCAAAACCTGGACTCGTTCCCGTGCAAAATGATCACGCGCACAAGACATGGCTCCAAACACCAACTCCGCACTGACCCTATAAAACTGACCAAGTCATCCAAAATCATGTCACAGGTTGGACCTAGGGTTTATAATAAGCTCCCAGCGGAGATAAAGAATGCAGGTAGCACAACACTATTTTTAAATAAATTAAGGAAGTGGCTACTGCACCACTCGTTTTATGATTTTAATGATTATTTCAATCTACCTGACATTTTATAATTTAAATCCTGGAATAATTACATCAAATTAGTTTTTCGAATTATTATTGACATGTACCTACCTTATTCATTAATTTATTATTGTATGACATTTATTTTTAAAATGTAATCGAATCACAATTGTCATGTACAAACTTACACTGTAATTAGGTTTTTTCTTTTTATTTTACCATTTTGAATGTATAATAACTTGTTGACATGTAATATTTAGAATATTATAAATAAATGACTATGACTATGACTAAGACAAACGCCTAGGCATACGATCACAAGAATTAACCTGAAAAAGGAATTATTTGTTACTTTTTCAGTTCGCTGAAAACGGCAGTCGTGTTGTTTAATTATTTTCTTTATTTGAAACCTTTTAGTGTGCCCCTTAGTTTAAAATTGGATAGAATTTCAAAAACCGGCCAAGTGCGAGTCGGACTCGCGCGCGAAGGGTTCCGTACCATTATCAATTTATTATTAAAAAAATACAGTTAAATCAACCTACCACAAAAACTATAAGAGATAATTTAATCAAATCAAAAATGGTTGATAGAGTTTATTAATGCGCATAACATATATTTTTTTTAGAATTTTATATCGCGTAGTTTAAAAAATAGAGGGGGGGGGACACATTTTTCAGACTTTGAGAGCTGATATCTCGAAAACGATTTGCTTAAATAAAAATGAGATTTATGAACCTTCATATAATTTTCAAAGACCTTTCTATTAATACCCCACACGCTTATATACAACTAAAATTTTTTTTCTATCCCTCAGTTACATGTATGGAGGGCCCCCACCCCAATGGTTTTTTTTACAATTTAGTATCATAATCCTGTAGCGGTTCATACAACACATATTCTTACCAAATTTCGTTACTGTAGCATTTATAGTTTCCGAGTAAATCAGCTGTGACAGACGGACAGACGGACATGACGAATCTATAAGGGTTCCGTTTTTGCCATTTTGGCTACGGAACCCTAAAAACCGACTCCGCATAGGGCTGAAGCTTCGCTCCGGGGACGACCCGTAATATCACCATCTGAAAACTCGTTCTACCCTTAGCCCCGTCACCCCACGTGAAGTTTTCAAACTAACTAAATGTCTCAAAAATAAAAGAAGTTCCCTATTTAGTAAAAAACTGAGCTGAAGAGTTAACCCCTCCTTTGACACTTCTCATTAACCAGTC
Source organism: Thaumatotibia leucotreta (assembly GCA_025490895.1). NCBI lineage: Eukaryota > Metazoa > Arthropoda > Insecta > Lepidoptera > Tortricidae > Thaumatotibia > Thaumatotibia leucotreta. The sequence continues at coordinate 37,478 of JALPQI010008912.1, forward strand.
TTTTACAGAAGGAACAGTCCCAGATCTCCTTAAAATGTCCGTTATATTAAACCTGTATATAAAAAAGGCAATCACAATAAATGTAGTAATTACCGCCCCATACCCTCTTCTACCACTATTTTCCAAAAATTTTAAAACCCCTACGTCAAACCGATTATATTCCTTTTGTGAAAAGGTCGCTCAATATCGTCAGCAGTCTTCAAGTACATAAACAAAGTTTTAAACACAATAAATGACAGAAAATATGCTAGCAAAGCTTATGATTGTGTTTTATATGATATTTTATTGAAAATTTATTTGGAATAGGTATTAGAGGCTGAGCTCACAAATGGTTTAAATCATACCTTACAGGTCGTACACAATACGAATTGAAATAGAATATCACAACTACATTACAGGACCATACAAACATTTCAATCACATAAAACGAATATTACTCGACCAACACCCCAAGGCAGTGTTCTCGGTTGTGTTTTATTTTTAATTAAATAATAGCGTAAATACAACCATTCAAAATATTGCAACCTGGTTGGACGATTACAATTTAAAGCTTAATTTCAATAAAATTTAAAGCAAACTCATGCAATTTAGACCCTACCAAAAACGTAGCATAAACATATATTTTTCATTCCGAAGCACTACATTAGAATCGGGTCCACACGTTCCCATTTCTAGGCATGAAAAAAAAAAAAGAAAAAAAGTTTATTGTACTAAAAACAACATTTCAGTAATATCACGACCCTGTGTCCTGAGCTAGGAAGCCCTGTGTTACAGGACCCATACACATTGATTCAACCATAAATTGGAAGGAGCACTCGTATTAACCACGGCCACCAAGGGCCAAGCGCGGGATCGCGGAACCGTTTCAAACACGACGTAAAATAAGTTTATGTAAAGTTAATTATGCATTTTTTTGGTGAATTTTATTTGCGGATCCGCAGCGCTGGATCCAGCAGCCAGTGCTGGATCCAGCAGACGGAAAAATGCGCTGGATCCAGCTGGATTGCTGGATGCTGGATCCAGCAATTGCAATCCCTACTAAGTAGATACGTTTGCTTGATCTATGGTATATATGACATCTGTGACAAATACATTGAATTGAATGAGCATAATTTAATGTTTGTAGATATTACATTTTGCCCTTGAGATAATATTTGTTGAACTTGTTCTCAGTTCAGGTTTTTCGTAATTAATCACATTAAATACTAATAGAAAAGCCCCTTAAAAGAAATGGTTTACCAAAAAGTATAGAATAAAAAAATACACGCTAGTTGAGTAGTGCATTTATACAGGGGGTTTACGGAGACATGATCACTTTTACATTTTTGTAACAACTAGCTACTGAATGCCCCGGATCTCGTTTAAAACAGGCAACTTTTTTTTATTATTTTGTCATTTATTTTTCTTTTAACGGTGGTTTCAGGAAGCTATAACGGCTTATGAGATTTTTAAATTAGTAAATTGTTTCCCTTTTTGAATTGCAATTGTGTTTAACATACATTTTATCATTTATCGTACATAAAAATTAAATCTACTTAGTTTAACATCTCACATACGTGTTAGTTTTTAGGAAAACGTCCCACTTTGTCGCTTACCATAAAGACGAGATTTCCTTGTATCTTCATATGAATAAACTGACAAAGCGGTTTTGTGGCAAACGACAAAGTGGGAAGTTCCCAAAAGCATTCCTGAGATAATAATATAATTATTATTTATATCTCAGGAATGTTTTTGGGAACTTCAATACAATACCACTTTTAAAAGTAAAATAAATGACAAAATAGTGCACTACGATACAAGTGCGAAAAAAATTAAGTTCGAAATGAGTGAAGATAAATAAAATTTAAGCACGACCGGAGGGAGTGCTTTAAATCGACACGAGTTACGAATTTTGTTTTCGCACGTATATCGTACGACGTTTTTCAGTGCATATATGGCCCTCCAAAGATTTCGATCTGCCGTAAAATGAACCACTTCTCACGCTAGAGCCTAAAAAAGGCACCATCTGTACTAAAAAAATATATTTAACCTCTAGCCGCCCAGAGACCTATAAAAAGGTCTCCTGAAACAAAAGAAATTTTACTCTATTTCCTGCAATGTCAATCCAAATTTCATTGGCAAATATTACTGTCTGGCCGGCAGGAGGTTAAAAAGTTGTCTGTTTTTAACGACACCCAGAGCATTCAGTTGCTAGTTGTTAGTGGAATTAAAAAAAAAATAAAACTGATCTCATATCCAAAGACACCCTGTATTTATTATTATTAATAATAATTATTACTCGTCTCTGTCATAACGAAATGTTTTGTTCATTAAAGGCGAGTTACTAAAATAAAAAGCGTGTCGTAATTAGTTTTGGCTAGAATCTGCGCAGAAACTGTTGGAGTCTGTCAAC